>CABHPQ010163982.1:35291-52450 GCA_902168405.1 Peromyscus aztecus
AAAGAAAGAAAGAAAAGAAAGAAAAGAAAAGAAAATGACTCACAGACTTGCCACAGCCCATACAGCCCATTCTATTAGAGGGAAATTCTCAGTTGAGAATTCCTTTTCTAAGTGATGCTAGTTTATATTAGGTTGACAGAAACTGCCCAGCACAATGTTCATTAGTGTTCTAGTTTGTTTTATTATGCCTCATAAGTGAGTTTTAAAGTATTCTTTCTCATTATTTTGTAGAAGAGCTTAAGAAATATTAGTACTACTTTAAGTGTTTGAGAGAATTATCTATGAAGCCATCTGGTTTTTCTTTTATATAGCACATTTTATTAATGTTTCTCTATCAAAAGAAAAAAAACAAACTCAGGCACATACTTCAACAGAGATGAACCTCAAAGCCATTACACTAAGTACCTTTACAAGAGAGAGTTTGTACATGAAGCCTTTACCCAGAAGGGGTTGTATATGAAGCTTGAGGCTAGAACACTCTCCTGGCATGCGCAAGGCCCTGAATTCAATTCCTGATACCCTAAAAAGACATGTTTGTGAAAGATCAGATACTGTACTATGCAACCTGTGGAAATTAGCTAGAGAAGTAAAATCTATGAGAGAGAAAATAGTGCTTACAAGAACTTAGAAGAAAGTATTAATAAAAACTTAGAAAAAAGAGTGATAAGTAGCCTTCATGATTAAGGAATATAGTCTGGAAAGACAAAATTTTTACTAGATACTGATGAGGAAACTGGTTTACAATAATGTGAATATGCTTAATGCCATTGTCTTAGGACTTAATTGCTGTGAATAGACACCATGACCATGGCAACTCTTATAAAGGAAAACCTTTAATTGGGCTGGCTTACAGTACAGAGGTTTAGTCCACTATTGCCGTGGCTAGAAGCATGGCAGCATATAGGCACATGTGGTACTAAAGAGGTGGCAGAGAGTTCTACATCTGGATCCACAGATAGCATGAAGAGAGTAAGACAATGGACCTGGCTTGAGCATCTGAAACCTCAAACCCTACCCCAGTGATATACTTCTTCCAACAGGGCCACATTTCCAATAAGGTCATACCACCTAAGAGTGCCACTCCCTCTGGGGACCTATGGCGGCCATTTTTATTCAAACTACCACAGCCACTAAACTGAACTTTACATTTATATTTGTTAAATACAGAGAGGCCTATGACTAAGAATTGTGGTTAACAAATTCAACAAATGTTGACTATTAACAATAGAGATGGAAGATTTACTTTTCTTTGCTGGTCCTCAAATTCAGGTGTATGTTAACCTTGTTTAAATGCAAAGATTGATTACATCAACAGAAAAATGATTATATGTGAGATTTCAGCTAGTTTGACATCACCTCAGAAGCTACTGGAATCTCCTTTGTAAAGTGATTCTGTTCCCTAACTGTGTATATTTATACATTAGTCCTTGGCTGTGTATGAATTTCTCAATACTTACTTATTGAGAATATGGCACCTAACTCTCACAATCAGTTTTCTTTCTGGAGTAGAGATTTAAAAAAAAATCCATGCTCAACAGTTACCCAAGACAATGTGTGATATAGGCAATCACACCAAAGAAAAATGGTGTCTCTGACTTTTTAATTCCTGTCCAGTCTATGGTAGCTAATGGTCCTGCATCATCCCTTTGACTAAACATGCCATTAATGAAAATGTCACCATCTCTAATGCTGAAAACTGTCATTTCAAGCTTTAAGGGACCATATCCTTCAAACTAGTCATATTTTTAGTGAGAAATCTATTCTCTGAATTGTAAACTATACCTGAAACTATTCTGTGTACTGGGCCAACATCAACAAAGCTACAATTAGCAAAAGAAGTTTTTATAAAATTTTAATAAAGAAGTTTTCAAAGTTATGGCACACAGGTCTTATCCTAAACTGCAGTGTACACACCTATTTAATCCCAACCCAACTGCATTCCTAAAATAGATCACTAAGTTTGCAGGTACCAAGTGGGAGTATGCAGAAGACCGTGACTACTGTCTTGGCAAAGATTTCAACAGAAACAATTATCAATCCTTTGGGTACTTGAGAGTCCAAAGCATTATCAGAGCCTATATTCTTTCTGAAAGTCTATTTAAACAGTTGTTCAGAATCAAGGGAGAAGAAATCACAAATCATTGGTTTGAGGGTCAATGTAGAGATGTAGTAACAAGATTTGTTTCAGAGTCACTGCTTGGTCTCAGTGAGTTTCTACAGAGGTAAGTAAAATGGAAACAAGTTAGTAATGAAAGAAATTCTTTCTGCACAACTTTCCTGGGCTGTTAGGAAGCAAAGCAGGTGCCCAAAGTGATAATAAAAACCAGGTCCAAGCTATTCTATTCACTTACACATTTTATAGGGGAATAGACAAATGTTTTCTGCTTTGAGATGTTAGTTTTTATTTTGAGTGCTTTTAACTTGAAGTATATTTCTGTATATAGGAAAATATATATGGCTATAAATATATTTCAGGAAAGTGTCAAAGTGCACAGAAATTAAGCCCTAGAACCGTCAAACTTTCCTGGCTAAAATAGCTCATTTCAGAGTAAATTGTGACAATGGGAATGAAAAAAACTGGGAACAGTCACACCGCAGAACTGTCTACAGAGATGTCAGCTCACAGAGTCTGTCGAAAGCTGTGCTGCATGTGCCCAGAGGGGAAGAAACAATACCTGCACTAAACTACAGGCAGAGACGTCTCTACACTCAACTACACCCAGGTCGGTGAAACTACATTGTTTCTTGAAATACTTTAAGTGGATTCACTTGATTTGGACAATTTATCCTCATTGAAGTAGACCTTGTAATCTTATAGTGGACTCAAAGTGTAATGTTTCGCTACGAAAATGAATGTGTGAGACACAATAACATTGAATAATCTGTAGGAATTCCCAAGTCAGGTGATATTGGGAATGATCGAAGTCACTTTTAAAATGCTAAGTCCAGTAGTCTCACTAAATACACTGATTCTGAAGTCCTGCTTGTAACAGCTTGATTGAAATTAGAACCCTAAGTTAAATACATTGAGAATGATTAACCATATAGCCCCCATATTCAGATCCAATGAATAAAAGGGAAATACTCAGAGACTAAGCCACCCTAAAAACCAAATGTATTTCTCCTCACTTGTATTGTAACTAGGGGTCTTGAAGCTGACTCTATCAAGAATTTGGATGTTATGGGAAGGAAACTATGTTGCTTGGTTTTTGGCAGGTGTTGTGGAAAGAGGCAGAAAGGGGAAGAGAAAGAATAAAACCTCTCCTCTTTTGTAAAAACACTGATGTGCTAGTGAAAATCCACATGGACAGAAATTGGAAGAAAACATTTTTGTATAGCACCAACATTTCCACCAGTTGTCAGTGAAAACTATAAATTCACCTATTTTGATTGGATGTATACCAAAAACAGAAAGTATATTTTCTTAGCCAGCCCTCTAATAGGTGCCCTCACCTCATATAACTCCATTTACAGTGAGTGCCCAGCAGAATTTTACCTGACCCTGTACAAATCCTAAATGAGGAAACAGTTCGACATCTATAGAAATTTATAAAATGCTGTGAGGACTTGGAAGAACTTTGGAGACTTCACATGAATACATCCAAAGATACAAAAAGGGAATCAAGTCAGGTGGTGGTGGCGCACGCCTTTAACCCCAGCACTCAGGAGGCAGAGGCAGGTGGATCTATGTGAGTTCCATGCCAGCCTGGTCTACAGAGTGAGTACCAGGAAAGGTACAAAGCTACACAGAGAAACCCTGTCTCGAGAAAAAGCGGGGGGGGGGGGGGGGGGTGGTATGATGATGAAAGAAGGAACCGGAACCGTGGGAAGTCTGGCATAAAAGCTGCTGTTCTAGAATTAATTATACTCAATGAGCTGTAAAAACAGAAAATGTTATTTTGTCATCCAGAAAGTAAGTAACTCTTCCTATAGTTCTGTCTCTGTCCCTGGGTTCATGTGCATCATATGATACAGAGGAATCATACACACAGGACACAGGATCTTTATATCCAGCAAGGTTTCAGGCTTTACTTCTTTAGTGCAGCAATGAATTTCATGCACACTGTGTTCATAGACACTTAACATTCACATTCATGTACAAATATAATTTCAAACAAATTAAAATTCATGATATTTTCCACACAAGAAACAAAACACAATAAAGAAAACTGTTTGAGATTGTTCCCAGGATTTTAAAAAGGGGGAGTTGACAGTTAACCTTCAGCCAACAACCTTAGTAAGTCTTTTCTTTGTCTTGGTGTTATACTAAAGTATTAGTACTAAGCTAACCCACTTCTCATCTTCAAAATTATCTGCAAAGTGATCTTAAGTGCAGAAGTAAAATTGTAGCTTTTTGTTTCATCAATTACAACAATGACAAAGTATTTTAGTATAGAATTTAAAATATTATCACTTGGACATTCTATCTTTATTTTTCAGATGAGCATATGCATACAACTTGAACTAAATGAAGGGAAAGGATGAACAATGTCACAGAATTCATTCTCCTGGGCTTGACTCAAGACCCCAATCTGCAGAAACTCTTATTTATTGTGTGCTTAATAATCTATTTGATCACACTAGCAGGTAACATGCTCATCTCAGTCACCATCTTCATCAGCCCAGCCCTCGCTAATCCCATGTACTTTTTTCTGTCCTACTTGTCCATCACAGATGGTTTCTACTCTTCTTCCATAGCACCCAAAATGATCTATGACTTGATCTCTGAGAAGAACACTGTATCTTTCAATGGCTGCATGACTCAGCTTTTTGCTGAACATTTTTTTGGTGCAGCTGAAATCATCTTGCTGATTTCCATGGCCTATGATCGCTACGTAGCCATCTGCAAGCCTTTGCACTACATGACCATCATGAGCAGACCCGTGTGTGTATTCTTGGTGGGGGCTGCTATAGTCCTGGGATTCATCCATGGAGGAATACAGATTTTATTTATGGTCCAGTTACCATTCTGTGGCCCCAATACCATTGACCACTTTATGTGTGATTTAATACCACTCCTGGAGTTGGCCTGCACTGACACTCACACTCTAGGGCCACTGATTGCTGCTAACAGTGGGTCACTGTGTTTACTCATTTTCTCTATGCTGGTTGCTTCCTATATAGTCATCCTTCACTCCCTGAGGAATCACAGCTCAGAAGGACGTCGCAAAGCCCTGTCTACCTGTGCGTCTCATGTCACTGTTGTTGTCTTATTCTTTGTACCTTGTTCATATCTGTACCTAAGGCCTATGACTTCCTTCCCCACTGACAAAGCTGTGACAGTATTTTGCACTCTGGTGACACCTATGTTGAACCCTTTAATCTATACCCTCAGAAATGAGGAGGTCAAAAAAGTTATGAAGAAGCTCTGGGATCAAATGTGGAAAGCTGGTGTTGCATAAACCTGGTGATTTGTGCTTTTAAAAACGATGTCTGGTGCTGTTTGATGGACACTTGTTCTCCTTTTTAAATGGTTAAATTGATGATAGTGAATTATATCCTAACTGCACCAAATTTTCTTTTTTATTTTTTTGTTCCTCTCTCGAACAATGCATCCCTACTGCAGCCTCCTCTCCCTCCACTCCTCCCGGTCCCCACCACCTCCCCTTTCCCCCAGATCCGCTGTTCTTCCATTTTCAAATTTTATTTGAATAATAATTGTGTCTCTGAATGGAGTACAGTGTGACGATGCATGTAGATAATATATATGATAAATATGGCTCTCACTTCTCATCAGAGAAATTTCTTTTTGCAGCAGATGAAGGCTACTACACACCTAATCAAAATGCAAAGAATAAGTGACCAAGGGATGGCCTGCCCAAATAGTACATCTTAAATGCAGTCCCCATATGTAAATCTCAGGGAACATTTCAAAACACGGGACAAGAACACTGCAAAGGCCAGAGGACTAGGATGCCTTCTGTAAGATAATGATGACTAGACATAGCAGAGATGACACACCCATGGAGTCTCAACAGTGTGATTGCTGCTGTAGCATACTGCATTTTCTTAATCCATTCTTCCACTGACAGAAATATCAGGTCACGTTAGGAGTATATAAGAAGGTTGGACTGACATTAAGGCTCAGAAGGAACAGTCACAGACCACAGTGTTTTTAGAACCCCTACAATACTCAATTTCTGTAAAATAAGAAAAACAAATATAATGTAAATCCATTTGAACAATTCTCATCATTAGAATAATGCATTCATAAAGCATAAACTTTAATATTATTTTTAGGAGAATATTTATGAAGAGGAAAGAACCAAGTACTGGTACAGTTCTATTGTTGTAGGTGTGAAATAGATCAACACTAATATGCTTGGTACCTTTCATGCTCAACACTACAGGTTGTATTTTAAATGAGGTTATATTTTAAAAGAAAGACAACTCTATATGAAAGTAGTATAGAAGGTGGGATAAGTCTTCAAGAAAATATTCACCAAATATACTTCATAGCTTCCTAAGTTAAAGAGGTTTCCAAATGTTCTACTAAAGCAGTAGAAAAAAATCACTTAACAAAACCACACAGAGAGAACATTTCTACTTCATTTTCATACATACATACACACACACACAAAATTCACCTCTTTCAGAAGTTCTTCTATGCTGTCTTCAAGTATGAAATTATCTGTTTAAAATAAAAGATTTCAGGCTGTGGAGATGGCTTTCTGTGCACAGTGCTTGCCATGAGAACCTGAATTTGGATCCCCAATTTCCATAAAAGCCAAGCATGGCAGAAAGCATCTGTAACCCCAGTGTTGGAGGAAGGAGACAGGTGGATTCCAGGGCTTTCCAGCCAACACTCTACCTATTAGTGAACTCCAGGATCAGTGAGAAACCCTATCTCACTAAGTAAGTTGGGAAATAATTGAGTAAGTTACCCAACAGTGATACACACACACAAAGAGAGAGACAGAGAGAGACAGAGAGAGACAGAGAGAGAGACAGAGAGAGAGAGAGAGACAGAGAGAGAGAGAGAGAGAGAGAGAGAGAGAGAGAGAGAGAGAGAGAGAGAGTAAAATTATTTTTGAAGAATTGAGGAAATTGGCTTGAGTGAAAGAAAATATGGTTGATGGTTGATAAAGCCTGGGCCAAATAGGCTTTACACATCATCTTTTCTCTGGCACTAATTAGCACTATGAATGCATGTCAGCTGCTTCACTCTATACCTGCGTCATCTTCCCCAATTCTTCAGCAAAAGGAAGTGTATTTACATATATACTTAAATAGCAAGAAATAAATTATTCACACTGAAGTAGTGTATCAGTTAAAATTGTGAAATTGCTCAAACTGTGGATAAGCTTCAGGGATGTCAGCAGAGGATAATGCATGCTGGGGCTGCCACTCTTAAGAGTCATAGTACACAACTACTGTTCTGCACTAGCCATGACCACTCAAGACTGAGGCTTAGGTCCTAGCTTCAGCTCACTTCTAATTATATCGGAAATGACAGCAATTCATGAAAAAGAACATCATCACAGTGGGTTATATCTTAATAAGGATGCTCCATAGGTCAGTGGCCAGATCCCTGGCAAACAAGAACAAGGTCTCTGCCAATCCCTATTCTAGGATTAAGATGCTACGGTGTCCAAGAACCTGAGACTGGATAGGCCATGGGCCTAAGGAAAAATGAAATAATGTTGTTCTGCTAAAGGAACACAATGACAAAATGACTCCTAATGGCATTCTGCTCACACAGTCATCATCAGAGAAGCTTCTTCTAGCAGTAGATGGGAACTTATACAGAGACCCACAACTGGACAACACACAGAGAATAGGAACTTTGGGACACTCAGTCCTAAAGGAGAGTTCTTCATCGAAACCTCCACCTAGGGTTCAGGAAGCCATGAAGAAGAGGAGGCAAAAGAAATTGTAAGAGTCAGAGGAGATGAACTACACCAAGGAAATGATGTCTTTAGACACAACATGACTGATGCGCATATGAACTCAAAGACTGTGGCACCATTCACAAGGCCTGTACAGGTTCAAGCCAGATGGGATCCCAGCACAGAGGAGAAGTGGACATGAGCTTTCATCCCTAATCAAAAAGCTATCTCCAGTTAACTACTTCTTGCAAAGGAAAAATCAGTTTTCTCCAATGGAGTTTCACTGGGTATATAAACCACACTTAAGGGTAGACTCCATGCCCAGCTCTAGATGCCCAGCACGAAGAATTCGGTGGTATTTTTTTAGATTTTTTTTTTTGGTCTCATATTGCTTTGGGAATTTTTTTTATCTTACTGGTCTTTTGCTATTATGGTTTCTGATTTTGTGTTCTTATGGGTGTGTGTGTGTGTGTGTGTGTGTGTGTGTGTGTGTGTGTGTGTGTTATGCTTTTTCAATGTTTTTTTATTAATTTCTAGTTGTTTGCTTTTTTATTTGCCAGTTTGTTTTCTAAAGAAAGAGAGAACGCATAAATTGGATAGGTGGGGATGTGGAGAGGATCTGGTTGATGGGAGAGGGGAAACAGTGATCAGAACATATTATACGAAAAGTATTTTTTTTTCTTTTTTTTGTTAATTTTTATTGATTCTCTGTGGGTTTCACACCATGCATTCTGATCCCATTTATCTTCCTGTCCCCTCACATCTGCCTTCTGCCCTTGCAATCTCTTCCCAAAAAACGACAACACCAAATTTAAAAGAAGAGCCAAAAACCAAACCAAACAAAAACAAAAAAGAAGAATCTTGTCATGAATGATTGTAGTGTAGCCCATTGAGTCACACAATTTACCCTTTAGTCCATTCACCCTTACTTGCAAGTGTTCATTGTCACGAGCCATTGGTCTGGCTCTGAGTCTCTAGTTTCTGCTACACCACCGATAAAGGGCTCTCACTGGAGCTCCTCTTGGATATCCTGCTGTTGTCCTGTGACATAGAGATGCTGCTGTTTTGGATTTGTAGATTCAGCCTCTTCCCATGCTTCAACAATTCACAGATTCGGTAATGTTGGAGTGACCCGATTCATAGCCCTGCTTCTGGGACTGGGTGGTAGCTGGGTTGGTCAGTTCACTAGCTATCCCCCATCGTCATCATCACTCAAATAAGCTCTCTAGCACTGCCTCAGCTAGCTCACCCAACTCAGCCTACAGCAAGGAGCAAGACCAGTCAGTTCTCCTTCTCTCAGGTCCTCAGATCCGGTCCCCGTCACTCAGACCCCCAGGACGAGCTCTACTGTTTTGCCCAGGCAAAGATAAAGGGCCCTCTCTCCAGATTGTTGTAGAGGGCATACGAAGTGGGATGGGGTCAGATCTCCTGCTCTCACACTCTCAGGGCTAGCTTACCTGCACACCGACAACAAGGTCAGCTCTACTATGCTGCGCAGAAGGGAAGCAGAGGCTGCTTGCTTTCTCATGTGCTACAGCCAGTGAGGGTCAGGGCTAGCTATCTCTTATGACCTCAGGGCCAGCTCTATCATGTGCAGTGGTAATGGGTGAGGGGGGAGGGCATCTTTCCCTCATCCGTGCCATCATGCCCTCAGGGTCGGCTCACCTCCATCCCCAACCACAGGGTCAGCTCTAGTGTGCTTACTAGGGGAGGTGCATGCCTGTGGTGAGGAGCAGGTCCATCTTTCCCGAGTGTGAGAGTGAGCTCTCCCCTGAGGAGTAGGGCCAGCTCGCCTGCTGCAATATCCATCAAGGAACAGAAACACCTATCCCAGGGCCAGTGAAGAGTGGAGCTGGCTCAGCACAGCATGGTTCCATTGACCCCTGTGCTAACATAGGCCATGGACATTGCCACAGACCCTAGCTGCTGCAGGACTACCGACCCAAACATGACCCTCAGTAGTGGACCATGCCCAGACATCTCCATGGATCCAAGTAGCATCACCAGCCACCCAGATCAGCATGGCCCCAGGCACGGCATGGTTCTCAGACACATACATTGTCCAAAGTGGTCAACCAGACCGGGGTCATCCACATGACCCTCAGTGACAACAGGAGCCCAGGACATCAACTCAGACCCTGGCTGCTATAGCGCCATGGACCCAAATGTGGCCCTCTATAGCAGCCCTGGCCCAGACTATACCATGGCCCCAGGTGACAGCACAGACCACTCAGATCAGGATGTCCCTAATGGCAGCATATTCCTCAGATGCCCTCATGGCCACAGATTTCAGCTCTGAACCTAGGCATCTTTGTGATCTTTGGTGGCAACATGGACCACCAAATACAGACCTTGGCTGTGGCAGGATGTCACCATGGTCTCAGGTGGCATCGCAGGTCATCCAGACTGGCACGGTCCCCATGGCAGCACTGCATTTGAGACACCAACAGACACCAGATGGCTGCCCAAATCACAGCCCCCTGCAGGGCCCCCAGTGATGACAGGAGCCACAGACATCATCACAGGCCCCCTCAGTTTCTCCAGGACCACAGATACGAACACAGATCAAGTCCTGGCCCTTGGCCATAGGCCAGGCCCTGGCATCTCCCTAGACTTTGGTGACCAGCTGGCCATTCATATCAGGCATTCATATCAGCCCATTCCTCACCACCCTTACTTTCAGATCCACCTCTCTCCCCAGCCCACAAACCATTCTGCTTCTCCCTCTCTCCACTTCCCCACCCTATACACTCTCATTACAATGGTACCCACCTGCCCATGCCAGGGCTCTTGATTGGGTTGCAAGTGGCTCTTGGTTGAGTACTGCCCACCCCAGTCCCAAGGGATGGCACGGAGCTGTTGCCTTTCCTCTCTTCCATGCCTGGGCCTAGAGACCTCGGGTAGTACTTGGCATGATGGTACCTGATCCCCAGGTGCCAGAGGTGCTGGGCAGGTGGTTGATTGTGACTCCCACAAACACAAAAGTCTAGGGGGTGCCATCTGTTTCCATCACCAATTCAGGCCCAGAAAAATATTTTCAATAAAAAGTAAAATTAAAAAGATGCTGCTGTGAAGACATTTTCTGCAAATTAGAATATTCCTTCCTGGAGGAATGCTCCTTAAGACTTGGGAAATAAAACTTATAAGGCTCAGAAAGTAAACAAAATCAGTGTGAGGGAGTTCTTAAGTTTTGTAGACAGACGCTTCAGGAAAATTACTCTCCAAGTAACTGAGCTACCTGCAAGTCATTTGGGGAGCTCCACACATCAGTTTGCATGAGTCATCACCAATGCTGAGGTGGGCTTTTCAGTGACACAGTTAGTTGTCCTTGAGTCAACACTGTTCCATATAACCCAATAAACCAATTGGCACACCAGGTTGAACCTAATGGAACTGTTCTGATGTTTACCCAAGTCTCCCCAGAAAAAGTCACACAACACTATATATATATATATATATATATATATACTCTTTAAGGAAATATAGTTTCCCAAACCATATTCTGTGACTTTTGGTTTCTTTCTTCATTTTTGTTTAAGTTTTGAGACAGAATGTGACTATGTGACTTCCACTGGCCTCAGACTCAAGGTTTATTTTCCTGCCTCCACTCATGAATGCTGGGATTATAGTCATGCACCAGTACAAACAGTGACATATCATTGTTTAACCTACCTTTTCACTCAATAGTAAGTTTTCCAGCTCAATCTCTATTGGTGGATACAGATTTGATTTAATTTTATTTTGTTCTTTGCAAATAATTTTGTATCTGCTATATATTAATAAAGACATGCATTGTTTGTTTACCTACTTTACTACAAAACAGTTAAATGATGAATGTATTTGTACATGTTCACATAATGATGAGCTTTTCTAAATCAATGCCTGTAATTACATCAAATGATTTAATTGGGGGAATCTAAAAACATATTTTTGTCTTTATTTCTTGACAGTTTCATACACTAGTTTACAGTCCCACCATCCTTGCCAGAATTTGTTGTCTCTTATTTTCCTTTTTATAATGTTTATTAGTTCTTTGAAAACTTTACACACCATGTATTGTTCATATTCTCCACAGCTTCTCCGAGGTCTGCCCCCTAGTTACTTACCCACCCAGCTTTGTGTCCTTTTTTTTGTTTTGTTTTGTTTTCCTATCAATTCCAATTTGTGCTTCCTAACTATCTTTGGATGTGTGGCTTTTCATTGGAGCATGATTGATTTACCAGAGGCTACATGCTTAAAGAAAGCTGATGCTCCTTCCTCCAGCAGCTAAAAATTGCCAATAGTTCCTTGCTGGAGATGCTATTTCATGCCTAACTCTCCTCTTGCTGGCATTTGGTCTCTCTTGCTTGCATAAGCCTTTTGCATGCTTTCAAAGCTGCTGTGAATCCATATGTGCAACTGTCATTCTGTTTCCAGAAGATGCTATTTTCCTTTTTTATTTTTTTATTCAATACTTTTATAAAATATTTTTCAATAATATGAATGGTGTTAGCTTGGCAAGACTATGGGACACATTTTTAACATAACAAAATAAAATATAAGATAAAACAAAAACCATAACATCAAAGTTGGACAGGGAAAACAAACAGAAGGAAAAGAGCCCCAAGTGAAGGCAAAAAATCAGAGACCCACTCATTCACACATTCAGGAGTCCATAAAAATACTAAACTAAAATATATGCAGAGGACCTGGTGCAGACCTGGGCAGGCCCTGTGCTGGCTGCCTCCGTCTGTGAGTTCATGTGAGTTATGTTCAGTTGATTCGGAGGGCCTTGTTCTCCTGGTGTCCTCCATCCCCTCTGGCTCTTACACTCTTTCTGCCTCCTCTTCTGTGGTGTTACCCGAGCTCTGAGGGGAACGATTTGATGGAGACACCTCATTTATATCTGTGTGCTTCAAGGTCTCTCATTCTCTCTGTGCTGAATGTCTGGCTGTGGGTTTCTGTACTTGTTCCTATCTGCTGCAGGAGGAAGCCTCTCTGATGATGGCTCAGCAAGACACTCATCTATGAGTACAGCAGAATGTCATTAGAAGTCATTTTATTGTTGCCTGTTTTTTTTTAAGACCAGTGTTATTTGGTTTAACCCTAGGTCTCAGGGATATCTAGTCTCTGGTTGTTGGTCACTCAAGCAGTGTCAGGTATGGGTTTCATCTTGTGGAGTGGGCTTTAAGCCAAATCAAACAATGGTCAGTTACTCCCACATGCTTTATGCCACCATTACCCCAGCATATTTTGAAGGCAGTACAGAGTGTGGATCAAAGGTTTTGTGGCTGGCTTGGTGTTCACATTTCACTTTTGGAAGCCTGCAGAGTATCTTCCCACACGAAAGACACTAAAACATGGGATGAAGGTTCTCTATAGGAACCAGCTCTACCTCTTCATGTTCCATGAGTTGTGTGGGTGTTGTCTTCAGCAATGGAGCCCTGCTCTCAGTTATGAAGATCAACATATTGGCTTGGCAACAGCCTGATTTGTTTGGATATTTCCATGGGACTCTTCTGGGCCAACAACTGAATTGGATATAACTCAGTACAGCTTCATCTGATGACAAGAGATTGCCAGTTGGGACTCTGTCTCTCTCATTATTTGGAGACTTCATTAGGATTGCCTTCATACATTTTAGGAAGTTATTACTTTCATCCACTCTTTAACTCTTACACTCTTTCCATCCCTTCTTATACAATAATCCTTGAGCCTTGGGAGGAAGGGTTGTAGTATATGTTTCATTTAGCAGTGACTATTTCACAGTCTCTTATTCTCTGCACCTTGGCCAATTGTTAGTCTTTGTGACCATCACTCTCTACTACAAACAGAAGTTTCTCTGATGAAGGCTGAGATATGCATAAATTTATGGGCATAACAGTAAATCACTAGAAGTCAGTTCAATAGTACAGCCATTAAACAGAGTAGTAATTGTAGCAGGCTCTCCTCGTCTACAATCTGCCTAGCCGTAGATTCTAGGTCCAATAATGATCTCAGTTATGGGTTTCACCTTGTGGAGCATGCCTTAAGTCCAATCAGAAAGTTGTTGGTTGTTCTCATAATATTCATAATATTATTGCACCAGTGGGCGTGTCTTGCCAGGCCAGTCGTTACTGTAGCTCACACAGTACACAGCTAAGTATTCTGTTACGTCCTATTTCTCCACGTGTCCTTTGCTTTGGTAGTATCCTGCTGTCTTTTTCACTTTGGCTCTGTAATTTAGTCCAAGGTAAAGTAGTATAATGTTTCTGATTTTGTTCTATCTACTTACAATTTTTTTCAGCTTTCTGTGATCTTTTAGCGTTCCACACAAATTTTAGGATTTTTTTTTAGTTTTGTAATAAACATCTCTGAAATTTGGATATGAATTGGATTGTACTTAATCCAATAGATTGATTTCTGAAGTATAGTCATTTTCAAAATATTCTGTCAATATAGAATAATGGAATATCTTTCCACTGTTTATTGTCTTATTTCTTTCTTCAGTGCCTTGGTGTTTTTCTTGTGAATATTTTCACCTCCTTAGTAAAGCTTACTCCGAGGTAGTCTTAAAGAATAATGAACAGAAAATAAATAGTTTCTTGATTTCTTTCTCAGAAAGCTCATTGCTGGTGTGTATGAAAGCCATTGATGCTCTGTGTGTTTGTTTTGTGTGTTCCTGCTTTACTAAAAATACTTATTAAATATGCAAGACTCTGTGGGATCTTTTACATATAAGATACTTCTTGTTGTCTGAATACAGGATAGATTAATATCTTTCTTTCTAACTGTTATTCCATGTATATATTTCTCTAGTCTTATGCTCTAATTAAGACTCCGAGCACTGTCCTAGTTTGTGTCTCTATTACTGTGATAAACACCACGATGAAAAGGAACTTGGAAAGAAAAGGGTTCATTATTCATCACAATCCATCATTGAGGGAAGTCAGGGCAGGAACTCAAGCAGGATCCTGGAGACAGAAACTAAAGATGGAGACCATGGAGGACTTCTACTCAATAGCTTTTTCTTCATGGCTAACTTACCTTGCTTTTTTATACAACCCAGGACCACTTGCCCAGGGGTGGCACCACTCACAGTGGACTTAGCCCTCCTGTATCAATCATTAATCAAGAAAACACCCATAGACCTGCCTGAAGGCCAATTTAATGAAGATATTTTCTTAATTGAGGTTCCCTCTTCCTAGATGACTCTACCTGTGTCAAACTGACAAAAAAAAGTAATAACTAGCATAAGCACTACATTGAATAAAAAAAGAAAGAGTGTCGTATAGAAGTTTGTTTTTATTTTATTTCATGCAGTCCCCTTTGACAGTTAATTGCCTTATTTTCTGAGAGATTAAAGTCCTAGCCAAAAATCCTTACTTACATCTCAAGGCATACTCCCTACTTTTTCTCCAGCAGTCTGAGAGTTTTGGGGACTTCCATTGATGTCCTTGACCCGTCTGGAGTAGATTTGTCCTCAGAGTCAGAGATAAATATCTAGTTTCTTTCTTCTACATGTGGATATCCAGTTTTTCCAGAACTCTATTGAAGATGCTATCTTTTATCTAATGTACGTTTAGTAATTGACTTTCTTTTCCACATCTTAGATTAGTTCCTCATCTACTTAGTTGGGTCATCTATTTGATCTCTGCATCTTAAAAACATAATACTGTGAAGAGCTAGAATATGGAAAGGAATTCTGTAGACTCACCTCTGGACGTGGCATGCTGTTACACACAAGACGTGGCTGTTCCAACACGAGGTCTCCACAATAACAAGCATGGAAGCTGGGCAGAGGTGGCACACACCTTTAATCCCAACACTCAGGAGGCAGAGGCAGGCAGATCTCTGTGAGTTCAAGGCCAGCCTGGTCTACAAAGCGAGTACCAGGACAGACTCCAAAGCTACACAGAGAAACCCTGTCTCGAAAAACAAAACAAAACAAAATAAGAAGCGTGGAGTGAGGAGATTATGCTGATGCCCAACTCTTAGCTGACAAGTTACAGGCATTGATGGATCTTAATGGAGGGAGAGTTACTTTTTTTGCAGATGTCTGGGGAATTGTGAAGTTGCTCACTCCTCAGTAGATGACCCCAAACATATACTTGAATGGGCAGCACTAGCTTCATCTAGTGGATTATTTTTTTTAAAAAATCTGGAGGGAAATGGGAAATATGTGGGAGGGAGCAAGGAAAGCAGGAGGAATGAACTAGGGGTGGATGTGACCGATGTGTATTGTATACATGCATGGAATCTTGAGTCAGCCAGAAGAACTAATTAAAGCTGATACTATTTTCTGCAAGCTCAACTTTTTCATCATTGTTTTCTGGTGTTAGAGTTTTTATAGTGAAGTGTTGTCTCATGCATATATATATATATATATATATCTTTGCTGTACCTTGTACATTAATTTGATTTTCTATTTATAGATTTTCCTCTTTTCTCTCTGTTTTTGCTTGTTTTATTTTGTGTGAGTCCTCCATGTGGGTTGTTTCCACTTGCATTTATGTTCAGGAGGAAAGCTGACTGCAGTAACTACTATGATGTTTTGACAAAAGTCTCAGTGTTAATTACAGGAGGAGAAGTTGTGCTCATGACTTATCTCCCTGTAATATTGGTAGACATGAGTATGAGAGTCCTGGTTGGAAAAATGTAGTATATTCAAGTAGTAAAGGGAAGATAGGGTATGGAATAAAGGAGAGGAGTAGGAATGAGGGGGAAAGTATATAGACTAGAAATATGAAAATCTATAAAAAAATTATATAGTAGGTTTGGGAAAAGATGGACATAAAAGGGACTTTTCTAACAACCTGTACTTTACAACACATTAAACACTTGAAGTACAAAGGTATACCTACCTAGCCTGTCCAACAATGACAGCACCAGGTTCCACACAAGCTTCCATGTAGCCCTTCCATGTCTCACTCTGGAGACGAGACCATGAGTCATAGAGTTGTACTCTTTGGTGAAATTCCACAAGTTGAGGTCAGCTCCTGCTGTGCTCTAGTCTTTTCTTGTATTTAGGTCCATTCCTGGAATACCTAGGTCCCATAACTTTCTCTTCTGAAGTATGACATAAAAGAAAAGATTGTAGGCACTGGAAATCTCACTATTTCAAATTCCCACATCCCTCATTCAGCACTTTCCAGAGATCTACTGAGAACTCTTTAATCTCTGGATTGGGTTGCCACAAGTGACTGAATCCTGGACCAATTTCCTCTTTGGCCTCTTGAGGAATTAGCTTCAGGCTTTATTCTTGGCCCCAAAGCTGTTGGCTGAGCTGCGCTGGCAGCAGGATTCCTTGTCTTGTCCCTAATGGCAAGTTCTCCATCATCATGTGGGTTTTGTTTCATTTCATTCTGCTTT
>CABHPQ010163983.1:0-15457 GCA_902168405.1 Peromyscus aztecus
TCAACATAGCAGGTATGAAGAAAGCATAAACAGTCCTTCTGGAAGCTTCCATAGCCCTTCACTCATGAGGCTCCAGAGACCCTGGAAGCTCAGACATGTTCTGTGAGCTCTGAGTGTCCATTCTTCAGGAAAACTGTAGGTCTAAGCTAGGCCAGTCACCTTGCTACCAGATGGCCGAGTGAGGAAGTTATCCCCGAGGATGACGCACTGAAATATCTCATGTCATCCTTGCTGGGGCTTGGAATTTTTCCCCTGGACTTCTATTGCTGATTAGGGTATCAAAACATGCTCACTGGAACTTTCTACTGGGCATTTTAGAATCAAAAGTCCTGACCTTTCTCACTCTTTCTCAGTTAGATTTCATCTCATGTGTGTGGTCAGGATGATGGAAGCAATTTAGGATGAAAAAAAATATACTGTAGACACAAGGTCTCAACCCCCACCACCTAACAACTCCACATGGCCTGGCAGGGCCAAGAATGAAACACTGGTGCATTAACTGACTTTCCAAGGACCAGCCAGGGCCTCCAGACAGCTGTCCCATCTGCAGGCACTCCCAGAGGGATGCTCTGCATTACATTGCTTTCAGGGGGAGTTTGCTACAAAAGTAATGGTTTTCATTATTTATCTAAAAACACACGAGGTCTAATAACTACCCAAGATGTTGCAGGATGTTGTCAATTTCCAACCAGACCCATGGAGCAATGGGAGAGAGGCTTTCTACTCTTAACAACTCAAGCAAGTAAGCCTTGTTTGGAAGAGCAACTTCTCCACCCAGCAATTTCATGCTCACCCTTCCATTTGACACACAATTGCCAGCCCCCATCTCTGGGCTGCACATGGGAAGGAACTGGTGACTGAGAAAAATAGAGAGAGCATGGGCCTCATCTGTGTCCAAATCCCAACTTTAAAAATTTAATTATTTTTGAGAATTTCATACAGGCATAAAATGAAATATGATCATAACCACACCCTATTTTTCCCTCCAATGCTCCCCATATACTCCCAACACACCCCCTCCCGAATCCCCTCCCTCATAAAGCACTAAATTCAGGTAGTATTGACCGTATGTACACAGATATCAGACCATCCCCTGGAATATAGGAGACCTACAAGTGGTCACATCCTCAGAAAAGAATGATTCTCCCTTCCCTAGCAACTATGAGCTTCTAATAGTGCTTCAGTGAGGGGTGGGTCCTGGAGGCTATGTACCCTATCAAAGTGTCAAACCCCAGATTTGTACCAAAGGTGTCGTGTGACACTGAAAAAGTTACTTAGCACCTCTAAGCCTCATCTTTCTTATCTGCAAAGTGGGTCTCTTTATCACAGTATCCATGTATATTATGAGAATTATAGAGGAAAGCCGCCTCCCTGGCTCCACTTTTGTCTTTCGACTGCTCATCCTGGATGACAAAAGGTGTGTGTAAAGCACAAAGTGGAAGAAGGGTTCCCGTGCTCAGTAGTGGGACCCAGTGAAAGCTCTGCTCGAATAGATGAGGATGGGAAGTTGGGAACAGCCTTTGCCATCAGAAGGTCCAGGCAGGAGGTGTGAAGTATGGACCCATGTGGATGGGCAGGCAGACAGGCAAGAAGATGTTGAGCCTCTGAGAGAGCAGCTGAACGTGTGGACTAGGAAGGATGAAGTTCAGACCTCTGGTTCTGCCAGTGGCATTGCAGTCAAGGGGTTTGAAGCTGGATGCACGGGGCCCAGTTTGTTCTTGAGTTCTTGATGCCTGCCATGAAGATATACTGAAAGGTGGCGATGGGATGGAGGCTGAAGCCGACAGGTATAGAGCCACAGATGATCCAGCTGAGGGCCTCTAGCCATGGGCATCAGGCAACCCTGTTCAGTCACTATATAGCATCCTGTGTAGCCCTGTTCCTAGAGGCTTCAGGCCTGACTGCTCTAGAGCTGTCCTGAGGAAAGTCCTTTTAGACACCGGCTGCAAAACCTACCCAGCATGCTCCTTTCTGACTCAGGTGGTACAGTGTCCTCTGAGGCAGGCCTGGCAGCCCCTGTGCTGACCTGTGTGGAGCTGCTGTGTGGAGCCATGGGGAGTGTGACTGAGATACCACCTCCACCTCTACCAGCCAAATGAATTCTGCACTACTCGGCCAGAGCATTTTCACATGTGTGGACCATGTGCCCAGTTCTGAGAATGACATGTGATTTCAGTAGACAAGGCCACAGGCCCAAGAGGTTTTTGGTGAAGGCAGCACTGATATCCGGCCATTTGCAAAGTAAGATCTTGAATACGTTCAAGAGAGGGCCAAATAACAGTGTTGTTGGGACAAAAGAAAGCCTCGGATTAGCCTTAGTGGCACCAAGAAAATTTCATGGACAAGGCAGCACTTTCTGGGTCCTAGAGACTCAGAAGTTAGTAGTCATGGGCTGGAAAAAGGCATTAGAGGCCAAGAGAGGACATGTGTGGAGAAAAGGGCCTTCCTGCTGCAGCTGGACCTCAAGTTGAAGAGGAGGTGGCAGGAGACATGGGCAGAGAGGTAGGCAGAGGTCATACTGAGGGGGGTCTGGCATCTCTTCCTGCTTTCTCCTCTGAAGCAGCAGAGAAATGGTCATGCAATAAAAGCCAAAACAATAACTGTTACTAAGTACCCACCATGCACCTGGCAAGGTGAATTATTACATTAACTTGACCTAAATGTGTTGAACTTCGGCTTCAACGGTCCTCGTGTGCTAGAGACATCAACATTTCTTCTTTTAACTTAAACAAAAGCTCAGAGAGCTTACATGGCCTACCAGGGGCCACAGAAACAATATTGGAAACCAAATACCTGACTTTCATCCAATGATGCCATTGTACGACAGTCTCAACGGGCAGAGACAAAAGTACGTACTGCCTCCCAACCGTCAAGGAAACAGACTCAGCATCACCACTGTCGCACTTGTTATGGACTCCAGATTTCATCCCATAAGGGAGAAACACGCTAGAGCTTCCTCTTTGTAGTAGGATTCTCGGAGATTCCTGAGGACTCAGCCACTGGCAGGGAGACCACCTGAGGCCACGGACAGCTTACAATGCATCAGATGCTTCCATTTCATATTTGCAATAACCATCACAGCAACGTTCTAAAGTAGGCTTTCCTCCTCTCGTCTTATAGTTGCCATGGAAGCATGGGAGGGTGATATGATTTCTCAACGGCAGAGTAATTAGCACGAAAGAGAAACAATTGTTTTGATGCTAGGAACCACCTATGAACCTCAGACTCCTCAGGGCGGCAGGTCACACCCCACAGTCTCCAGCCAAAGAGCCTTCCTTTGCTGGTCCCCATGTCAACAAGTGGAGTGCCTAGGTCACCCGTAGAGCAACTTGTCCTCTGTTTCCATCCAATAGCTAACCATCTTCTGGCTCTGCTGGTTCTGTCTTCTTAAGCTCTCCCAGCTTTTACTCCTCTCTCTACTTCTGCCTGCATTTGTGACCCTAGATGAAGCCACAGTTGTCTCTCACCTGAACTTCCGGTATGGTCTTATCAGTAGTTCTGGTGTGCCTTGGTTCCTGCCCTGGTTACAAGTCCACTCTGGCTCTGGCCTGCGGCTCTGCTTCCTCTCACTTGGGGTATACCTGTGTGTGTGTGTGTGTATGTGTGTGTGTGTGTGTGTGTTCACATGTATGCATGTTCATGTGGAGGTGAGAGGTCAACCTCATCACCCCACCATCCTTTCCTTTCTTCCTGTATCCTGTCCTGCATGACTCTGGACTCTGGTCCTCCCTATGCCTGTTCCTACAAAACCAAGAGAAACGCCCAAACTCTCTGGATCTGTGATGCCCCCATGGGGGTCTTGCAGAAGAACAGGGGTGGGGAGAATGTCAGCAGTGAGAGATGAGACCAAGATATTTGAGCACTAGATGCTGTCCATCACAAAGGACCTGGATGGGCCTCGAGCCTCCCCCTCCCTCCTCCCACCCAACCCACACTTGTCTGGCAGCACCAGCCCTCCTTAGACTGTAGACATGGAGGCACTGGTCTGCTGAAATTGAATGCCTTCTGAGTGCGGCATGGGGCCCAGGGGAGCACCTCGGCAGCTGCATCAGGTGTGGAAGCAGATGGGGCTGGGGGAAGGGGGGAAGGGCTTGGCTGCTGAGCAAGCCTCTGGGCCTGGTGAAACCTGGGGTCCTGCAGTGACTCAGCAAAGTCTTACCTCTGGGGACCCATGAACCCCTTCGGCAGTTCCTTGAAGCA
This sequence comes from Peromyscus aztecus, assembly GCA_902168405.1. Taxonomy (NCBI): domain Eukaryota; kingdom Metazoa; phylum Chordata; class Mammalia; order Rodentia; family Cricetidae; genus Peromyscus; species Peromyscus aztecus. The sequence continues at coordinate 4,201 of CABHPQ010163983.1, forward strand.
CATAGATCCTCTCCCAGAAAGAAAAAAAAACCCACATCTTTTAAATGCATAAAATAAAAACCAATCGGATTACAAAGCAAACCAATTATATTGAAATAGTTATCAAAACGTTAAAATGAGAAATTTGTGATTGTTATATTTTTATTTCTTTTCCAAATCATAACAAGATCTAACGGCTTGTCTAATAACTATCGTAACCTTGAGGTAGTGATGAGCGCAAATGATATTTTGAGGCATCTCCAATAACTATAATGGGATACAAAAATATCTGATTCTTCCTGGTAACAAAGTCCCAGAAACTGCTAATGCTATTGTGGTTTATTGCCTATATTCGCAATGGGAGAAAATGCTAACTTTCAGTTATTTTCTTTGCGGCCACATGTTCACATTAAGAAGCTCTGATTTAGGGCAGTAACCTCACTTTACAGTGAAGGAAACTGAGCTCCCAAGGGGAGGGGCAGGTCCCTGAACAGGGTTCCACAGCACTCGTGACTCAAATCAGACACTAGCGTGGGCACCTGCTGCCTCCTTAGTTACACCCTGCCCACTCTGCAGAGCCAGGGCCAAATGGGAGACTCTCTGAACCCACAACACAGGACAGTCATTTCATTCTCTCAACCTTGGTCTCCTGAGCTGCGAAAGGGGACTAGCCACCCCCACCTCAGCAGGCTGCAGCAAAGTCAGAATGAGGGAATGGATAGGAATGTGGATCTTAGTGGCTGGAAGGGTTTATGCGTTGTGTGTAGACTCTCCTTTCCTCCCAGTGGGGTCAAAGCTCATAAACTCACTGTAAGTTAAAAATACTGTTGAGTCAAAAATGCACCGAAAGGGTTGGGGAGATGGCTGCGTTGGTAAAGTGCTGAGTGTGAGATAATGAAGAACAACGCTCCGATCCTCAGCTCCCACGTAAAGCCAGACACAGTGGTGTGCAGCTGTAAGCACTTGGGTGGAGGAGAGGCAGAGACAGAGAGATCCCTGGAGTTCAGCCAGCCAGCCTAGCTGGATCAATGAGCTCTAGGCTCAGGGAGAGGGCCCGTCTCAAAAATAAAATAGAGAGCAAACGAGGAAGACACCTGAAGTTGACCTCTGGTCTACACACACACACACACACACACACACACACACACACACACACGCAGGACATGAATCTGCATGAAAAAACACATGTAACCACATGAATGTGCACACACACAAATGCCCTTAGCACACCTGACCACTCCAGCCCAGACACAGTGCACTGAGGGGTACTGGTGGTTTCCCCTTATTGTGGGACTGACAGAGCCCTGCTTCGTTGCCCAGCATTGTGGAAGAATATCTTACAGCTTATTCCCAACCTAGCAAGAGACAAGCACTCCCCACATCAAGTGGGCTTTCTACCGATCCTGTCTCTTTTGCACCACCACACACAATTCCTACTTTGAATAACTGCAAGCTGGGACTGTGTATCAATAATATGCATAGCTGTACTCTCAGGAGAAACCACACCACATGCAGGTCCAGGGAGGCAAGCTCACTTTCCCAGACAGAAAATACAACAGCGGGGGGAAGGGTGGAGCCTGGCAAACAAAACCTCATGCCCCTGTGAAAGGGGGTGCCGGTTAGTTTATGTCAACTTGGCAGAAGCTAGAGTCAGCTGGGAAGAGGAACCCTAACTGAGAAAAGGCCTCCATCAGATTGGGCTGTAGGCAAGTCTGTAGGGCATTTTCTTGATTCGTGATTGAAATGGGAGGGCCCAGCTCACCTGTGCCACCCCTGAGCTGTATATGATGATCTCAAAAATAAACAAAAAAAAAAAACCCTAAAAATTTACAAATGAATTAAAAATAAAAAAAAAGCAGAGCAAGTCACGGGGAGCAAGGCCATAAACAGGTCTTCTCCACAGTCCCCGCTTCAGGTGCTGCCTCCAAGTTCCTGCCCTGCTTGAGTGCTGCCTGCTTTCCCTCAATGATGGGCGGGTATCATGATGTGGAAGCTAAAGAAACCCTATCTTCCTCGAGTTGCATTTGGTTGTAGCGCTAATCACAGCAAATGTAGACAAAGGGGTAGCCGCCATTCAACGCGGTGCCCTTCAGAATGCTGGAGTGCCACAAGGGAAGGCAGGCCTGCCATGGGCAAATCAGGCTTTCTAGGAGGTGGTGGAAACACTTATTTTGGTGAGATATTGGTATTTTTTTTTTTTTAATGCTAAGACAGAACCAATGCTAAGGTGTGACCAAACCTTGTCTGTTTGCCGTCTCTCACATGGACAGACATGTGAGTTCTCCCAAGTGAGGACGGAGAAGGTAAAACAGGGCAGTGTTTCCCAAGCAGGTTGGTTCAGTGGCCCTTGCCCCACCCTGGTCCCTGAAGTCAGATGGGGCCCATGGAGAGTAGGGGTTTTCAGGCAACTAGAGTCCCTTGCCGTGGCCATCGATTTTATACAGCAGTTCTTTAGCCCTAGCAGCTGGGAAGCTGCCGTGTTTTATTAATAACCCTGGATCGTGCTCACAGCACATCAAGGTAAACAGAGACATTTCCAGGGCGTGCGATGCAGGCAGTTCTAACAGATGAAGAAGCAGGCTTCCAAATATAAATAGGAGATAAGATAAATAGACCAAGAGCCAAGTCGGTTTCACACTGGCTTGCAGGCTGTGAGCCACACACTGTGCAGCATGGATTGTGGGGCTGGAAGGAAAGCTCATGTGGAGGATGGGGAGACACCACCCAGAAAAAGAAAAGACATGCTGGGGTCCTGTTGATCATTTTGATACTCATGAATTCTCACAGCATCGGTTTCCTTATCTGAGAACTCTTAAAGTGAAATCCACAGTGTCTTGAAAGTGTTCTATTGTTTCCCACCGAAAGTCCTTGTCATGCAGAGGTGACTATCTCAGTCTTGACCTAAAAGTTCCATCTGAGTCAGTTTGTGAGAGCCTGGCCCTGACTCCATCATGTAGAAGCAGATATAAAGCTGCTGGGGATCACAGTCCTGGTGTCCCCATCAACTTCAGCACACACCCATCGTGATGGCCATAGTGGGTGCTTTATTCTGCTCCATCCACCAATCCCTGCTCAGTGCCCAGATCTGACCTGCACACAGGGGTGCTCCATAAACCACTGTGAGGAATACAGAATGTCAATTCCCACCTGTGGTGGCATAAGGAAGCTGCAAATAAATAACCTGTTAGGAAAGAACTCATCAAACTCCACCTTGATATCAACCTAACATGTAAATGGTCCCAAAGCTGAGACAGAAGAGAGACTTTGGTCTGTAACATCAAAGAAGAGCTAAAACTCTGGTGAGCAAGGTACGAGGTTTCTTTGAAAGTCTCTTGGGAACCAATGGAGGAGGGAAGCTAAGTAGTGGCTGAAGATCTAAGAACTGCCAGGTTCCACCTGGGTACCTCATACACTGCCTCTCCATGAGCTTTGAAGATGATGGGAAACACCCACTTTAGAGGGATGGAGAGAGCAGAGGCTAAGGGTCACAGGATAGAGGGAGGGCTGGAAGCCAGTGCATGTGACTGCAGGGTTCCTTCTTGGATTCTCACTGCTCACTGCTTATCCTAGGCACGGAGAGGCAGGGATGGACTTTGAATAAATTATTTCTCTCCTCCCAATCTGCAGCAGTGACACTGTCGGAGAGTCTACTCCACGGGAACATTCTGATTGCTCTGTGCACACTGGGCATTTGGGACTTATGGTGGCCCAGACCCTGCATAGGACAATGATTAGTACACTGATTTCCCATACTTCCTAAGTGGACAAGGCAAGGGCTTGGAGTCAGAAACCAAAGTCCTGAGTCCACCAAAACCCTCTGATTCTGCGTCTATGCTGTGTCTATAGGCTGACAGGAGAGTGGTCACAAGCACGCTGTCCAGTGTTGTGTCCGACATGTTAAATGCTGGTTTCCTGGGCGCTCTACCACTCCCGCTATAGAGCTCTTGGGGGCTGAGTGTGAGAAACAAGTAACTGAAAGATGAATGGAAAGGGACAAATACAGCAGACGCACTTTTTAGTTCCTGGGACCTTGCTTCTGTTGTACCTTGTTAATCCTACTTTGTGGATTGAGTTGATGCTTTACAAGCCCGCAATATACAGTTTTATGAGCCCATAAAAATCTTCAGAGTGGAATCAAATTCACTTGCTACTCTCTGGTTTGAGAACTAGAGTTCCTCAAGCTTCCCCTCCAAGCTCTCTGGTCAAATTTCCTCCAGTGAGTCTTGTAGTTGTCATGCAAATCTGCACACACACACACACACACACACACACACACACACACACACACCATGCTGCCCAAGTCGACCTCTGGACCTTTGTTCATGCTGACTGCTTCTCTCCTGGAACAATCCAAACACTTCAGTGTCTCCCTCCCTCCTGCCCATGTGTGGACAGCATCCCTGTCATTTCAGCCCCTGTGGCCTTGTCCCTTCTTAGAGGCCCCAAGAGCTCTGAGAAATGGCTGCCCATTTTTTATTCTTTCCTTCCCTGAGGCTGTTTCACTAGCTTCGAAGCCCCTATATACTCCCACAAAAAGAGCACCTCCAAGGCAGGGTGGTGCAAGCTCTCATCTGCTATCACCAGGTCAAAATTTCCTCCCTGTCCATAAGCCTCATAACTAGTGCTCTTTTCTCCAGAAGGTTTTTCTTGGCTCAGCAAACTGGTCTCTATCTCTCCCATTGATGAATCCCTGGAGTACTTCCCCTTAATCTTTTTCAGAGGACATCCTACATCCTGCCATGGAGAATGGTCATTTATGTGGCTGGTCCTCAACGCTCTGAGTGCAGGAGGGAAGGGCCATATGATGTTCACCGCTACGTTCCTGGCATCAGCACGAAGGTGGACGTGGAGCAAGATTTCACTATGTGTCAGCTTTACAGGGATGATGAGTTGGGAAGGTTCCAGCCTTGCAAGTGCAAGGCCCTGAGTTCGTTCCCTAGCACCCATGTAAAAAACCCAAATGTGCTGGCACTCACTTGTAATCCCAGCAGTGGGGAGGTGGAGACAGTAGGATCACTGGGGCTACTCAACGAGCCAATCTAGTCCAATAGATTAGCCCCAGGTCCCAACAAGAGACCCTGTCTCAAAGAACAAGATGGACAGCTCCTGAGGAATGACACCAAAGGTTGTTGTTTAGCTTCCGCATTCATTCATATACATACATGTGCATCTGCTTACACACGTACACAATAATAACAACTCAAAACAGTCATAAAATACTATGTGCCAGATATTATTGCAACTGCTGTGTCTTAGATTATTTAACACTTTATATATTAGTTTAATTAGTATCTTAAATATATTAGCTTATTTAATGTTCTCTAAATATTTATTTTACATATCTAATATGTACAACCCCTCTATGAAGTATGGCCTGTTATATTGCTTTTCTGTTCATTTGTGTGTGTGTGTGTGTGTGTGTGTGTGTGTGTGTGTTGGTGGGGTAGATGTATCCCAAAGCACAATTATGGAGGTTAGAGGACACCTTATAGGAGCTAGTTCTCTCCTTTTGCAATGTGGGTCCTGGGGATGAAATTCAGGTCCTCAGGCTTGGCACCTTTAACTGCTGAACCATCTGGACAGCCCTATAGTCTCACATTTGATTGAAAAAAATATCAAGTTACAGAGGGGCTAAAGAATACACCCAATCAAGCCTGAGCAAGCACCAGGGCTTATGCTTGAATCCTGGCCATGTTGTTCCAGAAGTAAGTTTTGAAAGCACTGACCAATAAAAAGCACCTCCAAATGCAACCAGGCAAGCATACAGTAGGATGTGTTTCCAACAGCCCTTCAGTGGAAGGCTACCACCCATCACAGGGTGTCCCAAGACACAGTGAATACTTGGCCGAGTGTGTGCCAGCCCTGCCAACCATGCCCTAAGCATGGTCTGAAGTAGGTTGCTTCCCTTTGCTTAATGAGATGCCCAGTTTCCAAACCACAGAGCCCTCATGGTCGGGAACTGTGTGCTTTACTACCATCAAGGCTGGCTATCCACCTACTTCCGGAAACCCCATCCTTAGCCACTGTCAGAAAGCATCAGCCTGTGCAGCCAGTGACTCTTCCTGACCCAAAGCCAAAGCCAAAGAAGCAGGCTTGAGACTCTGTGTCTCTGACTGGATGCCTTTTATTATCTTTAACCCCATGTTCATCCATACAGCATTAACTTCTCCTCATATTACACAGTGGGGTTTCTAGTATTTTAGAAGGGATTCCCAAGCCAAGTGAAACAAAGGCATTCATCTGTTTTTATTCGCAGTCCTGTGCACAGGGATGAGTGCTCCCAACAAAGGAAACTCCTGCTGATGGTTCTGAAGTTACTGACGAGTTCTTCGTACACCAATTCTTCACTACAAAGTAAAGTAGATCTCACACACACTAGACTTCCTTCCACACCAAAGCATCTCACATGTAATGCTGTCCAAAAGGGTAATCCTCTGCTAAATCCTATACAATCACTTTCAATGCTGGCTAGTAATGGATACCAGGAAGCTAGTGAACTTGTCCAGGCTCTCGGTACATTTGCTGACAGCAACTCCAGAGAGCTTCATCCCTGCTGGTTTCAAGGCCCAGGAAATAAGACCCTTGAGTCTCCCTTTGACTTTGTTTCACATAATCCCTCTTCTGTCTGTTTCATGCTCTTCTCGGAATGTGTGAGGTTCCAGTGGGCCATTGTCCTTCATGAATAATGGCTTCAGGCTCGACAAATGGCCTGCCATCCATCATCAAGGCGCTCCAATGGCAACAACAGAGGTGTTTCTGTGTCCCTCTGCAAGCAGGCAGAGGGATGACCTTGCCTGGGACCTGCCTCCTCATGTCCTGGGAGGGGTATCAGGAATGCTGGGATTCTTGGGGCAGGGAGGAGAGGTAGAGACATTTACTTTTACAAGAAGCCCTTCTCATTTGTGGGCCCTGGTTGTGTAGTCCTTTGCCAGGCGGTTAATCCTCGCTGGCATCTGTCTTGCACCTTCATCCTGAACCTGTCTGCCATCATGCCATCCACCTCCCTATTGAGCTCAAGGATCTAATAAGATGATTTTACTAACATTGCACTGCAAATAAGGAATGGGCAGAGAGCTTAAGGAGGAGCTGAATTCATGTCAGGAAGACCTGGGTTAAAATCTGCCTTTGCCACTTTCTGGCTCTAACCTTACAGGTAGGTTAGTTAACCTCTCCAAGCCTCAGTTTCTCTTCTATCCAAGTAGGAGGAGCAATGCCTGCCTCACAATACCATGAAACTCAAATTGATAAAGAGGCAGTGGATACAACCTCTGTCTGTCTTCATGTGGATTCTGCATCTTGGAACACAAACAATCAGGACTGAAAATATTTGAGGGAAAAAATCATGTCTGTACCAACCATGTATAGGCTGCTTTTAATTCTCACTTCCCCTGAACAATCCATCTAACACCTATTTACACAGAATTCACATTGGGTATTGGAAGTCATCCATAGAGGACTTCAGTTAAATCTAAAGATGAACATGGATTACAAGTAAATACTACAGCATGGTACTTAGGAGACTTGAGTGTCCATGGCCTTTGACATCCTCAAGGGGACCTGAATCCAGTCCTCTAGGTTTGTTGATTGACAACTCTAATCACCAAACCAAATATACTTATTAAAGGCTACTATTGTTTTGAAAATGAATACCACAAAAATACTAATAAGGATTCTATATTTTCCATAAAGCTCTAAATGTGATGGTAGAGAGAAACAAAGAGTTTGTCTGTGGGTCTTCCTTAGCCTCAGAAGTTTGCTGGTGTCAGTTCCAAACTGCTCCAGTACAACCTGGATCAAGCTGAGATGTTGGCTCTTGCACTCCCTGCATGACCTCATCTGATGCAGCCATCGTTTCTAAGCCTCAGCTCCCTCCACTTCAGAGTGAGATAAATGAGATCGACTCCCAGGTCTGTGGTGTCAGGTAGCCATGGAAGCAAATGTGTGGGTCTTTCATTCTGTGTGCAAAGCAGGTGTAGGTCACCTTGCTACATCAGCAACTTAGAGCAGCAAGTGGTAAGATAAGGTGGTCTTAGCTCTTGGCTACAGCTCGATCTCTGGGCTTTTAACTCTTTATTTGGCTCTGTTTTCTTATTTAATAAGACTGTTTAGAATTACATCTACACTTACTAGCTATTTAGTGTCCAAGGTGCTGGAAGAACTTTGACAAGCAAGAAGAGGAAGCAAAGGTGGCTAGAGCCTGATCTCTATTCTCACAGAGAATATGGTGCACACCATGATCTTCAGTCCTGGTCACATGACCAGGCCACTTAGAGAACCTCTAACAACACCAGAAACCTGCTTTCTACTCAGAGATTCTGATGGAACTGGTCTTAGGTGAGGCCTCTCTCTCAGCATTTTGCAAAGCTGCCAGGTGATCCTAACATAGCTGGGCCCAGGAAGGACTGCTTTAAATCTAGACTGGCACGAACACATAGCTGTTCCTGGTGACACGTGCTCTGGGACCCAGTTAGATTTCATAAAATGTGAGTCATGGTCACAGACTAAGGGAAAGGCCTTGTCACCTTAGCTGCATACTAAGGCAGGAATACAGCTCACCAGAGCAAATCTGTAAGCGGGACGTTCTGTGCCTTTTTTTTTTTTTTTTTTTTGCGTGCGTGACTCCAAGTGAAGACAAAGACACGGTCAGTAGGCAGGACTGAAGTAAACCAGAGAGACTGGCAGGATGCTGTGAGGAGCTAAGACAAGCAAGGCTCTTCCTCTGCATTGTCAAGTCCTGCCCCTCCACTCTACTCCTTGGCAGGGTCTCTGCTCCAAGGTGCTCACCCTTGAAGACCAAGAGGCTTCCTCTGTGGAAGAGTAATCATAGTTTACATCATTAGGCGACCTCTAGAAGGTTCCTTGGCTTCTTGATCAACTGGTAACACAGGTCTTGCAGAGAAACTAGACTTTTGAATTGGGGGGGGGGGGGCATGGGTTTGCTCTGTCCGTGGTTCTGAACAATGGCTGCCCTGGAGAACCCGGGCGGGTGCTTAAGGTACTGCCAGAAGAGAAGCCCTATCCATATCCCATGGGAGCTTGTTAAAAATGAAGAATCAGAGACCCCATCTCGGACCTGATGAGTCAGAACCTGACACTTGCCAGCACCTAGATGATCTGTGTGCCCATTAAAGTCCAAAATGCAGCGTTTTCCAGTGGGAAGCTACATCTCTTTCATGAGCCATGAAATGAATTTAATGCATCAGAAAGATCATTTTGAAGGGTTTGAAAAGTGAAATGGGTTTGAAAAGGATTAAAAATGTCAGAGTTCATCCCAGGTAGCAACAGCAAGCTTTGTTCTTACATGCAGGTCCTAAGCGGGACTTGAAGTAGTCGTTACTATGAGCTGCATTTTAAACAATGCCTAAATCTACTGTTTTCTTAAGACCAGGCACTGGTAATTCTTATCCAGTATCTCTGAGGACTCTGAGCAGGTTGGAAAACAGATAGCTGGAGAAAAGGAGGTTCCAGCACAACAGAGCAAGAAGGAAAGTGTGACCCTGGGGCTGCTGGAGAGGCACACAGCTGCAAGTCATGGAGAACAGAACAATTCCCAGGGCTGGTTTTGATGTCATTCAACAGCTCTTGCAAGAGAAGTAACAACCCAACAATGGGCAACTGCGACATGGACAAGCAAGCATACTGGCAGAGGCAGAGGGGACAGCATCTGAGTATCCCTGACAGTAGCCCGGCCCATAGAGGGATTTTAAAGTACTCTTGGTTTTTCTTTCTAGTTCAATGGCATTTTGTAGCACTGTACCCCACCCTGAGAACAAATATGTCAGTGATTCTACTTCTCACTGTGAGCAGCGGGTTTTCTGTACTGCTGGAGTCTCTCTTGTTTCTCATGGCTTCTTGCCATTTGTCCCAGGAGGGAGTTAGGGGGCAATGTAGTTTATGGTCAATGGCCAGGGTTCTTTGCACTGCTGCAAAGCTTTCTCTCTACTCACTATTCACCCCTCCCGTGCCCCAAAATGGAGAGGCACAGCTCCGGAAAACTTTGGAAAGACATAAATGGAGGCCTCTTTATAACGTACAAAGATGCTTTGTTCACTCCAAGGGGTGACAGGACCACATGTCAGGAGGGGAAGTGACACCGTGATTTTTTCTTTCTTTCGGCACTGGGCAATGGGAGTTATTAACCTCTGGCCACACGTCTGCTATTTCATTCACACAACAGTGTCCTACATTCCATTTTGCCTAGAAAATTGGTTTCTAATGCAAGATGACAAAAATGACTTTAAAATCATTTTCTTCCAGGCTGGTAGAGTTTATAAAACACTGAGCTCAGTATCCCCATTTTGGTTAGTTCTGCATGGAGGGAGTGGGACAGGATGTGTGTGCATGAGCGCGCGCACACACACACACACACACACACACAGAGAGAGAGAGACAGAGAGAGAGAGAGAGAGAGAGAGAGAGAGAGAGAGAGAGAGAGAGAGAGAGTTTTTCAAAATCAAGGAAGATACAACTTCTTTTGGGGGGCACAGGTTTGAGACAGGGTCTTTCTGTGTAGCCTTGGCTGTTCTGGAACTCACCAGGTAGACCAAGCTGGCTTTGAACTCACAGAGATCTGCCTAACTCTGCCTCCCAAGTGCTGGGATCAAAGACATACATCACCACGTCCATCCCCACACAACTTCTTGTAGCTGGTCTTGGGTCAGTCCTACAAAATGACAGAATCAAGACCAGTATCTTCTCCAAAAATAAGCTCCTACCTACAAACTCCACTTGGACAGTTTCACTTTCTATTTTAAACAAAGAAATGACTAAAAGATAAAAATCTACAACTCGTGAAAACAAGTGTTCTTATTCAGGGTATCTTATTTCTAGAGTCATTTTGAGTGCCCCCAAACTTTAAAATGATTGTCCTGGCTTGATATGGCAGGTGGCGTGTCTATTACTGGAAGCTCAATGATCCAGAGCATTCTTAACTTTATCTCATTTAATGCGAGCAATAAACAATGGGGTAAGTACTACAGTTTCTATTTGCTGAGATGGTTAGTAAATGAAGCCCAGAGAAATCTACTGTCCTACCTCAGAGCACACAGTTCATCAAAATGATACAAGCAGAACCTGAACAGCAGCACATGTGAACACAAAATGTCAATCAAGTTGTCCAGGGGTCGACATGCTCAACTGCTTTTCTGCCTCAAGTTCCAGAAGCCCTGAAGTGTCACAGTGGCTTTAGCGTGTCACAGTGGCCCTGGTGTGTCACAGTGGCCCTGGTGTGTCACAGTGGCCCTGGCGTGTCACAGTGGCCCTGGTGTGTCACAGTGGC
>CABHPQ010163984.1:0-28981 GCA_902168405.1 Peromyscus aztecus
ACACACACATACACACACACACACACACACACACACAGACAGAGAGAGAGAGAGAGAGAGAGAGAGAGAGAGAGAGAGAGAGAGAGAGAGAGGAGGGGGGAATTCTAAACGATCTTATTAAATAAGAAACACAAAGCCAAATACAGAGTTAAAAGCCCAAGAGATCAGAGCACTAGCAAATAGCCTTTAGCTTACCAGTCGCTGCCATCCTTCCCCTGAGAGAGAGACCTTCTCCTGTGTGACCCGTCTTTTTATTACCTTTCTGTTCTACCTTCTCATTGGCTCTAAACCCAACCACATGATTTCTTCATCACTGCCTGTCTATACAGACCTCCAGGTCTCTATGGTTCGTACTGAGATTAAAGGTTTGGGTCACCGCTTAGCTGTGTCCTTGAACACACAGAGACTCTGCCTGTCATGTGATTGTTTTAAGGGTGTGTGCCCCCACTGCCAGACTTCTGCTAAATGGCTTGCTTTTTAGCTCTGATCCCCAGGTAACTTTATTTATTAACATACAAATAAAATCACATTTCAGCACAAATAAAATATCAACACACACACACACACACACACACACACACACACGCAGTGGAATTTTTAAAGGAGTATTTAAGAGCTATTTTCTAAGTGTTTCATGTCTTCTGCATTTCAATTAAATACATGTTTTAACTAGAGACTTTGATTCATGATCTATATAGAATTTCATGCCTTGAAAATATTTATTTATTCTTGGGTGTATGTGTGCATACACATGCGTGTCCATACATAGATTTCATGGTGCGCATGTGGACATCAGAGAACAACTTGCCCCAGTTTGTTCTTTCCTTCTATAATGTGGGTCCTGAGGAATCAAACTCAGGCAGTCAGACTTGGCAGCCAGTGCCTTTACCTGCTCAGCCATCTCACTGGCCCACTTTGATTTCCAAACCTTTGGATATTTTCAACTTTATGAGCCTAGTATCCAGTTTAATTCAAGTAGCTCTAAGAACACACATTTATGGGTTTCCTGTTTTAAGTGTAATAATACAGTTTCATGGCATGGAATATCGTCTATCTTGTTGAATTATCCGTGTGCACTTGAGAAGAATGAGCATTCTGCTTTTGGATGAGTGTTCTAGAAATGAGTAAGTATAAACACAAGTTAGTAGTGACGTTTAAGTTATCTATAGTCCTCTTTACTTTCTATCTCAGTTCTCAGTTATTGAGAAGTTTTCTGTGATGGTTAGTTATAATTGTCAACTGGACACAATCCAGAATCACCCCAGAGATGGGTCTCCGGTCCCACCTGGACAGGATTGTCTTGATTAAATTAACTAACAGAGGAAGAACCATCTTAACCTCAGGTGGGATTATGCCCTGGCCAGAGGATCCTGGAATATATACATATACATATATATATGTATATACATTCATTCCTTTCTTTGGACTGCAAGCATAATGTGACCAGCTGCTTCAAACTCCTGATGCCTTGACATCTTTAGAACATCTAATGGCTCCCAGCATTTACCAACACAGGGAAGCTAAACACATCATCATTTCTCAAGAACAGCATCAGTTTTCAAAACTTTTGTACCATTGCTACAGCATTTTTTTCTAGTAGGATATGCTTTTCCTGTCTATTCATAGAAATCCAGCCTTTAGTAAAGCTGAGATTATAATATAATTACACCATTTCCTTCATTCCTATCCTCCCTCCAAACTCCCCCATGTACTCACCTGGCTCCTCATTCAAAGGTTTTTTTTCTTAAAGTGTGTGTGTGTGTTTGTGTGTGTGTGTGTGTGTGTGTGTGTGTGTGTGTGTGCGTGTATTCTTAAATACATAAATACAACTTGCTCAGTCTGTATAATGGCAGACAATTTTGATATTGGATAAGCGATTGGTATGCTCTTCTCTGAGGAAGACTATTCCCCTGATCCCGACTCTCAGCATTCCTTAGCTGCCTGTGGTTCTTTGTCTTCATAAAGATTTGTTGATTCCTAGGAAACAAGATGTAAACTTTCCTTTCCTCCAAAATGCCACACCATTTATATGAACCTTTCTCACAAATTCCGTTGCATTTTACGATATTTAACCACTAAATTCTTTTCTCTTATAACATTATATGAAAAATGAGATGGAGGCTATGTGACTCATTTTTATTCTTCATATTCCTTACTAACCAAGAAAAGTGTCTGGCTCATAGCTATAAACATAACTATTTGTTGGATGAATAAATCAATGAAGTATCAGTGTGTGGATGAGTAAGTGCGGACTAAATTGTCATGGGAGAAGTGGTAAAGTTTCAGCTAAAATTTTATTTTAAAAAATAACTTGTTTCATATATTCATTGCCACACTGTTCATAATGGATAAGTTATAGGCTCACCCATCAACTCTCACATACACAAAATAAAAATATTGCAAAAACACCTCCTTTACATGAGAAATTATACAGTACAGAGGAACACTGGAAAGTTCAGTTCTGGTCATTGTAATCTCAGTAAAAAGAAAAAATACTCACTGAATCCACACAAATGATGGCCTCATATGGCACACAACATCAATGGTACCCATAAACCTCCATTCCCATCCTTCAAATGATATTCTTCTTGGGGCTGGACAGGCAGCTCATTAGCTAAGAGCACTGAGTACTCTTCCAGAGGACCCCAGGTTCTCATCTCATCACTCACATGACATCTCACAGACATCTGTAACTCCAGTTTCAGTGGATCCGACTCCCCCTTCTGGTCTCTTCATGTACCAAGTACAATAGTAGTACACAGACAAAAAAAATTTTAAAAGCCTATACACGCAAAATTTAAAAATTTAAACATCACAGCAAATATTCTAAGCCTAAACAAAGCAAGTTTGCATTAGTTTTTCATTTAAAAGTAAATCTTTCTCATCGCTATTTTCATGCTGTGAGATATTCTACATACTTACAGAAAATTACCAGAAACTTTTTCATTTAAATAGACAGAGCTTGCCTAAAGTCATTCAAAGAAAATTTAAGTTATTCTAGCTGCATCTGCCACTTTATTCTTGGAACATATTGATGAGTCTGGCCAAATTGACCCTCTTCATATGGTGGCTAACATGAAGAAGTTAGGACAGGAAGAATATGACAAAATATATTATATGAAATGTTCAAAGAATAAAAATAAATATATAACTGAGTTAGTTGCTATTAAAATATAAATTTTTAAAAAAGGAAACGAATCTAGTGCAGTCATCTATCTCAGAATTATTAAGTTTGGCTTTTAAAATATTCAACTAACAGATCAATGCCTGCATCTTTCATTTTCCCTTACACAAAACATAAAAATAGAATTTAGAAAACATACTCGCCAGAGTGGATATAGTTACATATTCTAAAAAGAGCAAAATTCTTATTCAAAAATTGTTATGTGGCATTACTTCAGCATCCCCTTTTCCATAACTCTGGACACACAGCAAAAACCTATTCCTATCCCGAGATTACAATCCTTTGCCTATGTAGCCCAGACTTTTTTTGTTTATTAAAAAATTTTAATTAAACTGTATCACTTACCTTCTTTGCTTTCCTCCCTCAAATACCCCCCAGATGGCTGCTGTCCCTAGTTCCTCCCTTGCCTCCCCTTTACTCCCTCTCAAATTGATAGTCTCTTTTTCTTTATGATTACATATGCAGTTATAGATATGCATAAATATATAAACACAGCCCTCTAAGTCCTTTCAGTGTGGCTTAGGTATGTGACCTCAGGGCTGACCATTACTTCTCCCTCTCTCTCAGCTGTCATTTGTTGCTTGTAGTTCTTTAGCTAGCAGTGGGACTCCTCCATGACATGGCCGCCTACCATGTTAACATGTCTATTGATACTGTCATTGTTTGGGTCTTGTGTAGACTGCCATATTTTCGAGGTATCATGGATATAGATTTCCTGTCATTTCTCAGAGATACAATCTCACAGCAGACTTCCTGATCCTCAGGATTTTACAACCTTTTTGCCTCTTCTTCCACAACAATTCCTGAGCCTTAGGTTCAGTTGTAGATGCGGCTGTTAGGGATGAGCTCCACACCATCTGTTGATCCCTATATAATCAATCACCTGTTGTGACTTTCTATGATGGTCTCCATTTTCTGTAAGGAGAATCTTCTTCCACAAGGGGTGAAAGCTTTACTTATCTGTGGGTATAAGCATGTTTCAGAATGCATTTAGGAATTACACTGGTCTAGTAAATTGATGGTAGTATGTTTATTGTAAGATCCATCATCTATTAGCCCTGGGTAATTGACTGGGTTTCTACTACCAGGCATGATTTCCCTATTAAGTGGGTCTTAAGTTCAATTAGAGAGTTGTAAGTTATGCCAATATTTGGGTGCCACTATTGAACTTCTAGGGATATCTTGCCATGCTGGTCATAGTTTTGTTACTAGATGTAACAGTTGGATAGAACCATTGATTGCATCCTGACCTTGACAGCTTGATGGTACTTTCTGATACTGTGAAAGTTAGACCACTGAAATGAGGCTTTCAGGATAGATCCAACTCAAGTCTTCCAAGTCCTGTGTCCAAAGTATGCGGTGTTTCAGCAATGGAAACTATCCTTAAACCTCTGAGTGCCAACCAAGGGCAACAGCAACAGCCTAAACTATTTAGAGAGTCACTTGGGCTACCCTGACCCACTACTCTAACAGGGGTTTCTCATGCCTAGTACTGCTTTTTGTTGTTGTTGTTGTTGTTGTTGAATAGTCTATGCCTCTTGTAGGGAACATTGTTATTCCAAGTGGCATAATTTCACTGAATAAATGCACATGCACACACACAAGATACATTGATATTTATTGTATATAATTTTAGAAACATAAAATAATAATAGGATCTCTTGGGACTTAAGTAAGCACCCTTGTGTTATCTGTCCATCCTCCCTCTGTCTCCTTCTGTACTGACCTCCTCCCCCCACCAGTTAGGCTTCCCCTCCCCATTTTCCCCATGTCCATCTTCACATCACCTGCACCCTGCTGTTTATTCCCCTCTTTAGCCTCACTCCGTGGTTTCTTTTTACTTTCCTGGCTTCTGTGGTTATTGCAAGTTATATACTCACATCTGAATATTTAGAGCTAGAAACACACATGAGAGAGAAGATGTTTGTCTTTCTTCAGCCTAGCTCTTTAAATAATTATCTATCTTGTATCTTTCTCCAAACTCACTTCTACTTTAAATCACTGAACTCTATATGCATATCCTCAGAGGGATACAGTGTGTTTTACTGATAAACCTAAAATACCCATGTTCATAGTAGTTTTTGATTAATTTACATTAAGTGCATAATAATCTTTGAAGACTTGATTTTAAATACTGCTGAGTCCTCACTTCAAGAAAAACTAGATTTTTTTTTTTTAAGGGAAGAGTTTTAACAGAAGTCTTCAGTGAATCCTTTTGCCAAGTAAGTAATCACATGTTAACTTATCTGTTTTGTAAGTTGGGAAACAAGATTCTGGTTTCTGTGTCTCTGGCAGACGAGATGAGCAAGAGGGCAAAGGGCATCTCTTGATGGCCCAAGAGGAAAGGGCGAGATGAGCAGAGAGAGCGAGCAGCCCACGTTCTTTCCTGGAAAGTTAAATGTCAGCAGGGTTAGGCCTTGCCAATATAAATACAATCACAATGATGGTATAAAAAGACATGTATTTTCACCTCTATTGACTTTTCACGTTCATGGGATAATTATTGTAACATTTTCTTAAAGGGCAAAAAGCTTTTGATGATGAATACATCTCATTACATGGAATTTTACGTGTAATCCTTACATGAATCTCATTGTAATTCAATGGATGAATTACGTGTTAATGCTAGCATAACAAGCCTTTAACCTATTTGACTTAATTACAGGCATATCATCAGATTTACTGGGAAAAGGTTTCTTCCCTTGGTCTAAAAACTCTTTCCATTTTTTTAACCCTTTGGTTGGACCTTTGAAAAACATGATCAAATCCCAGTACAATCTCTTACTATCACTGTATTGAACTTCACTGACCAGGAATAGAGAAGGCAGAATCAAAAGGACACCATTTTGGGTTTTTGTAACCCTAGGTCAAGGGTTCCAATATCCTGAGACCTTTATGGGTAGGGAAATATTTGGTGAGATAGAATTTTGCATTTGGGACTGGTAATTTTAAAGCTCTAGTTCATTAAAGTTCATTAAAGGATAGCTTTAGAAAAGTCAATCAACAAACATGAACTTTCACTTTCTTTTCTGTTAATGGAAGAAACCTGCCTGTACACAGGTTAAGTATTTAGAACAAAGACATTCAAACAATACAATTTTATCATGCAAACAAAACAAGACAACTAGATGGTACTGATGATGAAGAAATGGTAGCAGTGTCAGAGGTAGAAAGGAACGGGCAATGAAAAGGGAGAGAAAGGAAAGGAGGGTGCAGGGAGGAGCTGGAGGAGCAAAACACGAGGAAGAGAAGGGAGGGTGGATGTGGGAGGTGTCTCTTTGGAAGAGTGTGGCATGGAGCTTTGCACGTTGGTGTGAGAAGTCTGCATAAAAAGATTCTCAAGAGCTCCCTTAAAAGTGCCAATATTACAGACAGATTGTGTTCCCCCCAAAGACTCGTGCTGGGGTTCTGATTATTCACAATCAGAGTGGATCTGATTAGTGATGGAACTACCATCACAAATACAGTTTTATAAATTCATACTAAGTAGATTAAGCCCCTAGTCTGGTATGAGTAGTATCCTTATAAAAGAATAAATGTGAACACACACACACACACACACACACACACACACACACACACACACATACTGCCTTGCTCATATCACATTTGCTAATACCCATAGGCTAAAGCAAGTAACAAGTCTAAATCCAGAGCTAAGGGACAGGGAAGTGCGGGCTACTATTAGAAGATACTGAAACACTGGAGCTGATGATTAGATGAACCATGGCCACTGAACTGAATAATTTCAATATCAGTTTCAGCAGAGAAACTAGAGGGATAAAAGAAGTGAATCCCCTAAAGAACTTCACAAAGAAGGCAATTTACAGAGGTGGAGTCCAAGGCTTTGGATGACATGATGATGGTGCTGGTGCAGAATTCACTTGTGTTGTGTTGTGATCTCAGTGTGAGTACCTTTGAGTACCACAAGTCTAAGACCATCTCAGAATTACTTCATTGTTCTGTGGAATATACCCATTATTATTGCTCATCCTCATGCCATGACTTGAAGACTCCTAGAGTTACAACCATTTACTTTTATGGTCAGGGCACTGACATGATCCTTGTACTTTGACACAGGACAGGTAAAAACTATCATGATCACTAAGAATCCCAGGGGTGTGATTTGTTTTCCCCTTCATTCAGCCTTCCTTCCATAAGTATTAATTTATATGGAACTTAAGAGTTTCTATAAGTATATGAAAGTAAATAGAAAAAAACGTAACTTGGGCCTCAAGAGCTTTTGAACTTAGGGAAAAAATGATATATATCCAGGAAAGTATTGCTCGGTACAGATTTCTGTTTAGGATAGTAAATGAAGGCCTATAAATGAAGAGTCTTAAGTGGACCAACTTTACATAGGGTCCTTTAAGCTAAATGCCTAAGAAAATACATTTATATTGACAGTCACTCTGTATCTCTCTCTCTAAGTCATTGCTCTAAGCCATGCCATGGTTCAAGCCATATTGGCATCAATTGCCATTGATGAAGTTAGTCCAGGGTTCCGAGGGTACATTGATGTCTGCGATCTTCAAAGTGTCAAGGACATCCATCCTTCTATGGACAGAAAATGTTCTCGCTCCTTGCATACCTCCTGTTTTCTGTTATAAATCACGGCTGTTTCTCAGACATGAAGTAAATGTTGGAAAGGAAAGCCAAATCAAAATAAACAGCCATATTGCAGAGCACTCGGGATGCTGCAGCAGAGGGATTGCTGGCTGGAAGCTTATGAAGCATGGGGTGCTAACATCCATTAGCCAAGAATCCTCAGGGCAGTTTGCCTCTCTGGCTCTCATTGGCTGAAAACAAACAATGGCACTCAGAGCACAGAAATACATGCATATTTGGAGATGGTTATTATTTATTCATATCTGGATCTATAAATTAGAAATTATTTGAAGTTACAAGCATTTGCACTTTAAAGTACTTGGATAAATGTGTAATGCAAACTTCAGGAATGAGTTAAGCATCCATGAAGCTCATAGCACAGATACCTAATGAAGAAAAGAATCCTAGAAACAAACAAACCACAACGAATCTGAAACTTACAGGATAAGTTGAAAAGAATTATCAGTCAGGGAAACAGGTAAGCTAAGTGCAGATCTTCACTTCTCCCTCAGCTTCTCCAAGTTCTACCCCCAGTATTATCCTCAACTCTGTCCCCATCTCCAGTGGGCGACAGAGCTCTTTCCCTCCAAACTTCTCTCTCACTCACTGCTTTACCCCAGCCTCCAACTCCAGCAGGCATTCCAGGGACCCTGCGGGCTATTACAGCTAGCTAAGCAGGTAAGCTAACTGCAGGTCTTTACCTCTCCCTCCGTTCTTCCAAGTCCAATCCTCCAGTCTCCTCCTCAGCTCTGTAGCAGACCACCTGCTTCAGACTCTCCTTGGTCTCTGCACCCGTTCCCAGGGTACTAAGCAGATCTTAGTGAAACACCAGCTTTCCTCCCTCTTGTGGGCCCTTTCAGTAGCCCACACACACCTAGCTCATCCCATTTCTTAAATGTCAGTTCCCAATACCTAGAAACATATTTTGCCTGGACCTCCTAGTAGCCACACCTACCAGGAGAAGAAATACCCCACAAGAATTTCCTACCAGGCAACACACACAGCCACTACACCCTCCTAACAACCAAGTGGGCAGCAGGAGCCAAACAACAGAACGCCACCCAGAAAAGACAAGACTAGATATCAGCACCTAAAATTACAGTCTTCCCAAACCCAGATGCCTAAATATCAGCATAAAACCCAATCAATAACAGCCAGGATAGTATGTCTCCACTAGAGCCCAGCAACCCTATCATAGCAGGCCCTGGATAGTCCAACATATTTGAAGCACAAAGAAAAGGCCTTAAAACAGCTTTTATGAATATGATAGGGGTTCTTAAAGAGGAAATGATTAAGTTCTTTAAAAACATCTATGAAAACACAAACAAACAGTGAATAAAATGAATAAAACTTTTCAAGACCTGAAAGTAGAAATAGACTCAATACAGAAAATCTAAACCTGGGGAATCTAGAAATGAAAAATTAAGGAACTTGAACGGGAGCCATAGAGGTAAGCTTCATCAAAAGAATATAAGAGATGGAAAAGAGACTCTCAGGCATTGGAAATACGATAGAAAAAATAAATACTTTTGTCAAAGAAAATGCAAATCTAAAAAAGTCCCAGCACAAAACATCCAGGAAATATGGGACACTATAAAAACACCAAATCTAAGAATAATAGGAATAGAGGAAGGAGAAGAAATGTGGGTCAAAGGCACAGAAAATATTTTCAACAAAACCATAGAAGAAAATTTCCCCTAATCTAAAGAAGAGGATGCTTATCAAAGTACAAGAATACAGAACACCAAATAGACTGGACCAAAAAATAAAACACCCTTGGAAAATAATAATCAAAACACTAAATGTACAGAACAAAGAAAGAATGTTGAAAGCTGCAAGGGAAAAAGACCAAGTATAATACAAAGACAGACCTATCAGAATAATACATGACTTCTCAATAGAGATTCTAAAAGCCAAAAAGGATTGGACAGATGTTCTACAGACTCTAAGAGACTGCAGATGCAAGAAGTCCAGACTACTATACCCAGCAAAACTTTTTATTTGTTAATCACAATAGATGGACAAAATAAGGCATTCCATGATAAAAACCAAATGTAATCATTATCTGTCTATAAATGCAGCAAAACAGAAGGCTCAAAGAGGAAAGCTAAAACCCAAAGAGATTAACCATGGCCAAGAAATCACAAGTAATGAATAATTCCAAACCAACAAAACAAAAGAGGACAACACACACACACACACACACACACACACACACACACACACCACAACAGCAAAAATAAAACTAGAATCAACACTGCTTATTAATATCTATTAACATCAGTGGCCTCAATTCCATGATAAAAAGATACAGACTACCAGCATGGATGCAAAAATAAGATCTATACTTCTGCTGCAACCAACAAACACACCTCAAAGATAGACTACATTTCAGGATGAAAGGATGGAAAATGATATTCCAAGCAAATGGATCTAAGAAGAAAGCTGGTGTAGCCATTTTCATATCATGAAAAATATACATCAAACCAAGATTAATCAGAATAGATAGGGAGGGATGTTACATACTCATCAAAGGAAAAGGTCACCAAGAGGACATTGAAATTTTTAACAACTGTGCATTAAACACAAGTGTTCATGTAAGAAACACTACTACAGCTTAAACCACATGTTGACCTTCACACTGAGAGTGGGAGAGTTTAATACCCCACTCTCACTAACAGACAAGTCATTCAGTCAAAAGCTAAACAGAAAAATTCTGGAGCAAACTGACGTTATAAACCAAACAAGTATTTACAGAAAATTTCCCCAAACACAAAGTTATATACTTTCTTCTCATCACCTCATGGAACTTTCTCCAAAATTAACCACATACTCAGAAACAAAGCAAGTCTCAACAGATACAAAAAAATGAAACATCACCCTGCATCCTCTCTGAGCAGCAGTGATTAAACCTGGATATCAACAACAGGAAGCTTTCAAACTCATTGAAACCAAACAACTCAACACTGAGTGAAAAATGGGTCAGGGAAGAAATCAAGAAAAACTTTCTAGAACTCAATAAAAATTAATACGCAACATACCCAAACTTATGTGACCCAATGAAGGCCTTTCTAAAAGGCAAATTCAGAGTACTAAGTGCCTACATAAAAAAAAAAATTGGAGAGATCTCATACTAGTAACTTAACAGGACACCCAAAAGCTCTACAACAGGAAGAAATCATACCCCAAAAGGGAAAGTGACAAGAAATAGTCAAACCTGGGGTTGAAAGAACAATAAAACAGAAACAAACAAAATCAATGCAAAGAATTCATGAAACAGAGTTTGGGAATTCTCAAATGAGTAAACTCAAATGATTAAAAAAAAACTTTAAGAAAGGTTCACCATCCTTAGCCATCAGGGAAATACAAATTAAAACTACTTTGAGATTTCATCTTATACCTGTCAGAATGGCTAAGATCAACAAAACAAGTGACATCTCATACAGGCAAGGATATAGAGTAAGAGGAACACTCATCCATTGCTGGTGGGAGTGCAAGCATGTGCAGCCACTATGGAAAGCAGTGTGGTGGTTCCTCAGGAAAGTGGGAATCAATCTACCTCAAGATCTCAAAGTAGCTGGAGTTTTTCTGTGTCCTACCCAGTACGTAACCGCTCAGACCTGAATAAACACACAGAGGCTTATATTAATTAAAACTCCTCGGCCATTAGCTCAGGCCTACCATTGACTAGCTCTTACATTTAAACTCAGCACATTTCTGTTAATCTATATGTTACCACATGTTCCATGGCTTTACCTGTGTGCCATTACATGCTGCTCCCTGGACAATGGGCTGGCATCTCCTGACTCAGCCTTCCTCTTCCCAGAATTCTCCTTATCTGTTTACCCCACCTATACTTCCCGTCTGGCTACTGACCAATCAGCTTTTTAATTTATCAACTAACCAGAGCAGCACATTCACAACACATAGAATATCCCACAGAATCTCAAGATCCAGCTATACCACTGTTGGGAATACACCCAAAGGTCATTTCATCCTATCACAGAGAGATTTGCTCAACCGTGTTCATTATTACTGCATTCATAACAGCCAGAAATTGGAAACAACCTAGATGTCTTTAACAGAAGAATGAATAAAGAAAATGTGATTCAATTAATCATTGTAGGATTCCTCAGCCATTACAAAAAAAAAAAATCATGAAATTCATAGGTAAATAATGGAACTAGAAAAAAATCATCCAGAGTGAGGTAAACAAGATCTAGAAAGACAAATGTGATATGTATTCGCTTATGTGCAGGTATAAGCTATTAAATCAATGATAACCAAGCTGCAGTGCGTACAACCACAAAAGTTAGGTAAGGACTGCGGTTAGGAAACAGAAATATAATAGACAGTAAGGGATGAGGGATCAAGTAAGGAGGGGAAGTTCAAAGGAGAGATAAGGGAGGAAGCACAGGGATACAAGGAGACACAGCTAAAATTAAGGGGCATTTGAGGGGTAGTATGGAAACCTAATATAGTAGAAGCTTCCTAAAATATATACATATATGAAGACGATCTAAATGAAACTGCCAAATAATGGGGAAGGCGGAGCCCCAACTGGACATTTCTTGTCACCAAACAAAGCTTCTAGTATGGGGACTGGGTGACATCTAATTGAGGTTTTGGCCAAAGGGTTCCAATGGGAATCCCCAATGCAGGCTGTTGCCAAGGCTATAAGTTGCTCTCCAGGAAACTTACAGCAAGGCCCCATTGCTGAAGACAACTTCTACACAATTCAGCCAGCATGGAGAAGTGGAGCTGTTGTCTACATAGAGCCTTCATCTATACAGTCTGGTGTCTTTGGTACAAGAGCATACTCTGCATGCTACAGAAGGAGAAAAGTCAACACCAACCCAGCAACAAACCCTTGGATCGACAATGGTATCCTGCCTGCAAAATATACTAGTCTAGTAGCAAAATGTTTGTGGAAGTAATCAACCAATAACTGATCTGACTTAAGGCCCATGCCACAAGATGGAACCCATACCCGACATTGCTCAAGTGACCAAGAGCCTAAGACTGGATAGCCAAGGGTCTTAGGAAAAAACTAAATACTACTGTTCTAGAAAAAGGGAGGAGTAGCAATAAAATGACCCCTAATGGTATTCTGCTTTATTCACAGATCTCTGTCTTGCTCAGTCATCATCAGAGAACCTCCCTTCAACATTAGATGGGAACAAATACAGAAACCCACAGCCAGACTTCATGCAGACAGAGAAAGAGAGAGACTTTGGAACATTCAGCCATACATGAGATGTCTCCATCAAACCTTCCCCTCAGGTCTCAGGGAACACTTTGGAAGAGGCTACAGAAGGTGTAAGAGCCTGAGGGGATGGAGGACACTAAGAAAACAAGGCCCTCTAAGTCAACATGATTGATACACACATGAACTCACAGAGACTGAGGCAGCAGGCTCAGGGACTTCACAGGTCTGCACCGGGCCCTAGAGCTGGAAGGAGTAACACATGCCTCATCCCAGGAGCAATCTCCAATTGACAACCACCAGCAAATGGAAATTTAGTTTCCTTCAAGGACATGTCACTGTGGAAACAAATTATGTAAGAGTAGCTTGCATGCTCAGCAGTAGATGGTCAACAGAAAACGAACTCTCAGTATCATTGTGGGTTCCTTTTCTCACAAAGTTGTGACAGGGCTTTTCCTTTTTTGTTATTGTTAATTTTACCTTATTAATTTTTATTTTTATTTTATTTCATTTATATTTCTTTCTTCTCTCTTTTTACTCTACAGGTCCTCAGTGTATATATTATAGCTTCCAGTTTAGTGTTTTTATGAGATTCCTGACTTTGTTAACGCATGGGTCTCTGTTTCTTGTACCTTCTCCTGGACTTTTCCTTCTGTTTGTTTTGTCCAGTGTGTTAGCTTTTGTTTTATCTTATTATATTATATTTTACTTTATTATCATCCCTTAGAAGCTTGTTTGTTTTCTATTGAGAGACAGAAAGGGGTGGATCTGGGAATGAGGAGTAGGAAGGGGAAATCATAATCAGGATATATTATATGAGAAAAAAATCTACTTTCAATAAAAGGAAAAACAATTAGATTTATAATTGTGTTAGAATGAAGTGGGTATGGGAGTAAGAAGTTACAAAGTTTACATAAAAGAAATGATGATGTCCTCCTCCAGGGTCAGGATCCAAGTTGTAAGCACCGTTGGGAGAATGAATGAGGTAGTGTATGTGATCTGAGTGTCGAGTGGGGGTGTGAGAAGAAGGTGGTGAGGAGCGGTGACAGACACGGTACACGGTTCTAGAAGGACTGTGTGAAGGGCCCTGAAGAGAAGGACATACGGCTAGAGCAGAAAGGGCAGGTGCGAAAGAGACTATGAAGGCCAGTTTGGGGCCCTGGAGAGATGGGAAAGGATTTAAATACTGGTTAGGATGGGCTGTGAGTGTGTGTGGAGAAAAGGTTAAGGAAACACTGGAGTCTAGGTCTAATAAGGCTGGGAGCACTGAGCCAGGGGTTCTCAGCCTCATAACAAGAAACAGGAACCATTGGGAAGAAAGATCACAGTACAGTCTCCCTGAAAGCAGATTCTCTTAGCTGAATCCTGAGGTAGCTCACCTGAGGTAGATGACGACGGAAAGTGGCATGTCACTTGCTCCCCGAGCACAAGCAGAGCAACAGAGAAAGTTCTGCTCAAGACTGTGGAAACTGTGGATTGTCTGGGCTCCTCCTGGGTTCTGGACTAGAGGGGCAGTCTTCATCTAGAAGAATATCTGCAACGGGAAAAACAGAAATGCAGGGAGCTTCTCCTTCACGCATCCATGCCACACTGACTGGCGAGTGCATGCCCAAAGCCAACTTAAGGACTCAAGAGGTAAGGATCTGTGCTCTGCCTGGTGAAAACAGTGAAACTTCTGTTTCTACTATAGTTATCGTGGGAGAGCTTGAGAGAGAAGGAGAAGGCTCTCTCATTTCACGCACTACAAGGAGCATCCAGCAAGAGTTCATAAACGAAGACTCTGAGTAAGTAGAAATTAGTTGTGTTCAGCTTTACAGCACACACACACACACACACACACACACACACACACACACACACACACGCGAGGTAGAACCGAGAGTAAGAGAGCAGGCTGAAGGAAGGTCACGTGAGGGAAGAAAAAGCTGCAGTTCAGATATTCATATGGTGCTCTGGGAGGAGATGGGAAGCCAACTGGCTCCAGCCCTATCTCTGGAGTGTGTTGGAGAGACTCACCAGACAGACTAGCCTAGGATGAAAGCTCTTTGCCAAAGCTGGGGATAATTGACTGAAGGCACAGTGTCTTTATGACCCAAAAATGCATATGCTGTTGAGGTTTTATACCTGGGCAAAGTAGCCAGGCTCTTGGTGATCTGGGTGATACCAGGAAAGGATTTTTAAGTTCCTTCTTCTTAAAGTAACCCATCAAAAAGGCCAACAGAATCTGGAGTGGGTTGTGCTGAAAATGGGGAGAGCAGGAGTTTGGGTTTACTGCTGTGCTGAACACAGATCACTTTATGGCAGGTGCTCCAGTAGGATTAAACTGTTTGCTCTCCAATCAGCAGGCTAGTTAATCCTCCACAACCTTTGCCAGGAATATGCACCCAGTAAACAATCTGTTCTGTAACAACGGACCCAACAAAAACCAAAAGAGAGTGTCTGCCCCTTGTAGATCTGAACCTCTCTTCAAGTACTATTACCCTATAATTTCTGGAGGTGATAATGGGTCTCCAAAAATGATTATGCTGCATTTCACAGGCCTTATAACCCCTCCCCTTTTATCACTCAAGTGCGAGTGTATATTCTATGTACATTTGGCTGAGGGAGGCCAACCCACTTGGGAGAATGGTTTAAGGTCATGCTGAGTGAGTGGCACACTGTGAATTAGAAAAGCCTTGTGGCCTGCCTCCCCCCCAGTCATTTTTCTCTAACCAAGAACAAGTTGCCATATGAACAAAGCATAAAAGGCATTAACCTCTGCTAAGTTACACTTCTTTCCTTGTGCTCTTGACATTTATTTTGGTTGTTTCAATTTGTGTGGCTCGGTATATAGAGTTCTGCCTGGTGTCCTCTGATTTCTGGGTTTTTTTTATTTCTGCTGGAATTTCCCCTTTTCTTTAGTTAAACATACTGTTTTCTGTTGCAAGTAAGGCTGTCTCAAAATCTGTCCTTCATTTGGGTTGTCTCTGACATGTGAAATTTACCCATAGTGAGGCAGCCAGTCATCTCCTCAATCTTAGTGCTTCTGGGTCAACTAATTTGAATGTTTCCTAGGAGAATACAACTGTTCTAATAATGATTTCACAAGTTCTCTCTGGCTATTTTTCACTCTAATGAAAGCCTCCGTCTTTAGGAATGCTCTACCATTTTCTAATTACCATAGTGTAGTCTGTGTTTAAATCCCCGATGTGTTTAATGTTTATGAATGTTCCCAGATACTTTTCTTTAAAATCAGAACTGTTGACTTCACTGTGGCAATACCACAAGCCGGACAGAGTGGCCCCAGAGTCAGAAGGAAGCCACTTTCTGAAAACAACAGACTTGACTCTCAGAAAATAAAGGGCTTCCACGATACAATCTCAGCTGCCCGTACATCTCTGCTTTGCACTAACTGCTGAGCAGATGTGTTGAGAGCCACAGCTGGCCCGATTACAAACGAACTTGAAAATGAACTCAGCGTCCTTTGCCCCACCATTTTTTTTCTCAAAGGCCGAAACTCACGTGAAAAATCTGAACACTTCCCTGTATCTAAAGATTGCGGCTTTAACGATCAGGCATCCAGCTAGGCAAGAGGAGCAACAGCGTACCAACCTCTGATAATGTGGCTTTTCATAAAGCGACTGGGCTTCTAAATTGGCAAGAAAAATCACAACCAGTAATTGTGATGGCATGGTCGCTAATGTGCTGCATGGTGGTCCACATGCTTGGCTGCTGTACGTGAAGAGGTGAGGCTGTGCTGAGGTGGTCCCCTCGGACATGAAATGACAGCTCAGTAGTCGGGGATAGCTACCTTAAGACAACACTTTAAAAATGAACATTACAGAAAGATTCACAATAAGCAAAGCATCAAATGACCCACTGGAGTGGACTGGCTTCAAAGACATTGCCAGTCATCAGTGGATTCAAAGAAGAGCAGAAAAGGAGGGGGATTTTGTTTGAAAATGTATGGTTTGAGAATATTTTATGTGTTTCATTTAACTATAGATATAGAGAGAAGGAGGTCTAACACTCAGTGTTATATTCAACCTTCCTTAGGTGTAAGAGACCTAGAAATGGTGGAAAAACGAGTCTACAGGAAAGGTGGGGG
This sequence comes from Peromyscus aztecus, assembly GCA_902168405.1. Taxonomy (NCBI): domain Eukaryota; kingdom Metazoa; phylum Chordata; class Mammalia; order Rodentia; family Cricetidae; genus Peromyscus; species Peromyscus aztecus. The sequence continues at coordinate 17,086 of CABHPQ010163984.1, forward strand.
AGACGTGCAAAGGCTTCTCAAGGCTGCCTTGGTCCTGTTGTGTAGCATTGACCTTGGGTCCCTACTAGGAGGAGCACGTGGAGTTTTCTGGTCCATTCCTGCTTTACCACAGGTCCCAGTCTTCTATTAATCAGTCTCATGCCGTGGGAACTATTTGCCTGCCCATGCCCCAACTCTGTGTTCATCAAGAGCCTAGCTGCCCAGGCCAAGGAGGTGTGGGTGATTACGATAGTAGCACAGGTGATGCCCTGAAGGGCCTGGCCAGAATTGTCCTGTAAACACTCTTTGGGGTAGCATTAGTCATTAAAGTTGCAGTTAGAGAGAGTGGAGAAGGGAATGTTAGCTGTGAAAGGACCGAAGGTCATAAGGAGTGTTATGAACTAGTCAACTGCACACACACACTCCTCAGAATGGGGACAGTACACACACTGAATCACTGCTTAGGAAGCTTGAATCCAAGAGCAAAGGACAACTTGCATCCACACAGGACAAGATGAGCCCTCTACCCATGTGATGGCTGATGCTTTATTATTATATGGATAGGAACTTCAGAATTTTTCCTTATTAGCGTGTTTCCTGAACTTGTGCCCTTAGGCTTTTCAAATACTTGGCAAAACTGATTTTTAATTAAACTTCGTAGCATCGTTCATTCAAACTTTTTCATTACTAAGAATGTGTTTGGGGAGGAGGGATTCTGAAATTACCACACAAATCTGAAAGATTGTCATGAGCTAGAGTGAAAACATACCTTTGAGAAAGGGAGTCCCTCAATCAAATGTTAAATCAGAAGACACAGTCCACAGTACATCAGTCTGACTGCTCTTGTCCCTGGCTAGGCAGACCCAGTATACTCACTGTAACTCAACTGGCCGTTCAGTCATTCACTCAACAAACATTTATTGAGAGACTGCTGTATGCCAAGTACTGAACTAGGCTGAAAACAAAACACTCAGTCCCTTTCTCGTGGGTGTAGAGTCCTGTAAAAAAAAAACACACCCCCAAAGAGATGCATGTCTTAAGTACATGTAGAACTAGACATTCAGAGTTCAAGGAAGAATACTCTGAAACAGTGAGCTGCACTTCACCCCCTGATGGCCATGTTACAGCTAACTCCATGGAAGGATGTCTATAAGGAGGTACCGGGAGTGCTCCAGAGAGTTCACAGCGTATACCTATCAATACAGAGAATAGCACACTTGGACATGAGTTAGGGAGTTAACAGGTAAAATGTGCAGATACAGTCTCATATAGAAAGTAGAGCTTACAGGGAAGGAAGGAAGGAAGGAAGGAAGGAAGGAAGGAAGGAAGGAAGGAAGGGGAGGAAAAGTCTAGAAGGATGTAAGTGGAACATGAGTGGAAATAGTTGCTCGTGGCTTAGGTTTTGAGCCCTAGAGTGGGGATGGCACAATGGGAGTTGCAGGAAGGTTGCAAAGCCCTCCTTAGCCACAAAGAAAGGGTTTCCGGGAGTATCTATGAAGATGATGCTGTGTGTGGCAAAGAATCCCATAGTCTCTGGTGAATAGTGTATTCCCCTTCATTCCTGGATTTCAAATCTCTCATCAGTTCCCCTTATTAACGCTTTCTCGCCCAGAACTATGAAGGCAAAGGGCAGCTGGGAAACCTTGTCTCCAGCCTGAGGAGAGGGGTGCGTTAGGAAACTTGGAGGAGGATCTGACCATTTACAGTCTGCCATCTATCTGCCTTAGAATGCAAAAAAAAATATATATATATATATATATATATATGGGGGTCAGTGTATAGAAGAGATAATTAGAGGTCTACATCTAGCATTTTACTCTAGCTATGTGCTAGATGGAGAGCAGACATTCAGGCTGCAAGCCTGCTGTAAGTGGAGAGATACTGATAATTAGGGCAAGAGACTGAGAAAGTAGGACAGTAAGATGTAAGTGGTAGGGAGACCAGGAAAGGACGGCACCATTGTGCTACATGCATGCTAGATTCAGAGACGATCGGGATGGCCAGGAAGGACATCAGGTCAACTCCTCTCCCTCCCTCTCTAATTCTGACCGATCACCACCATTACTCAGTATCATGTTGCTTCATTGAAAGGGGCATGCTAAGGGAGAGTTAGAGGGATGTGGGTGGGATAGGAAAGCAGTCTCCCTGAGCTGGTGACTTCTTATTCTTAGGAGACACTGAACAGAGAAACAGGAGGAAAGCTCAGGGTGGTCATCTAAAGAGAACAAATAGAGGAAAAGGGAGGACCCAGGAGACCCACAAAACAGTCAACCCAGAGTCCATTTTGTAGACTCCCAACCTTAGGACCACCCACACCAAAAAGATAAAACAGTTCCTTTCTTTTCCCCATGGTTTGACTAGGTCTTTGTCCTTCTAAGACATTACATTCTTTGTCCATCCCAAGGACAGACACCCCAAAGATTCCCCGGATGGTCACCAGCACGCTCACTAAAATGTGTGAGTATTTCAAATTCCTTGAAATCCACGTCTTTGCATGAAAATGTGACCATCCCAGCTTGAACCTGGAAGGCAGAGTGCACACAGAATCTTGCTGACTGGCTGTCCCAAGGACAGCACACTGGCAAAAACTAGGACCAGCAGAATCCCACACTCTGCGGAGAAAAGGCAGGTGCATCTTGTCTAAAGCTACGTCTGCCTCAGTCATCAAAGAATCAACTGTAGAGGTGGGTAAGAGGGGCACTAAAAGGGGATTTGAAGGTGTCAAGAAGAAAGTCTACCTCTATGTGGACACAGAAGAGATACTGCAGGCACTGGAGCCAACTGCCTGTCCTCACCATCTGTCTGGGGAGCTCACGGACTGACAGAAGCTGCCTCACTTGAAAGGAGCACTGAGATAAGATATGTGTTTGTACTTGATACGGTTTGTTTAAGAAAACCAGCGCTCAAGCATCCAGCGATACTGCTATTGTAAACGTGAAACTCCAACACTACTTATTCTAAGCTAATTCTGTGGCAAGCCTTCCAATTTATTGTACTTTATCAAATAATTTGGAAGCTAATTTCTTTCTGAAATCTTGAACTTGAGGTTCTATGAATCATTCATGAGATGGTGAGGCTCACTGGCAGAGTGACCTGTTTCAGTCTAGGGTAGGTTTAGAGAGGAGAAAGCTGGAATTGGTGGTAGACAGTGAAACCAGAAAATAGGAAGCTGATTTTGCTGGGTTTAAGCATGAGAAAGAAGGTTTTTAAGGATCCACCCAATACAAGAGCAAATTAAAAGGAAGAAGGGACACCCAACATTCAGAAGAGATGGTACCCTCAAGGAAATATCTTAGGAGAAAAGAAAGGTTCTAATTTAAATCTTTCCCAAGCCAGTATCCTCCAGTATTGTGGTAGATCAGGAAACCCCATAGACCTAGAATAAGCAACATCTTGCTTTAACCCTTTCTACCCCAAATAACTTCAAATCTCATCATTGGTGAAGTTTCCTCTTGAGGAATTATCTGTTCTTTTAAACATTATTCATTCATTCATTGTGTGTTCCTGTACATGCATGTATGAGCACATTGTGTTACAGTGAGCACGTGCAACTGCAGACACCAACTTGGAATCAGTTCTCTCCTTCCACCAGATGGGTTCCAGGGATTGAACTCAGGACTTCAGGCTTGGTGGCAAATACCTTTATGTACTCAGCCATCTTGACACACCAGGAGGGCTTTATTTTTAGTTATATGAAAACAAGGAAGCCAGGAATAACATGTATTTTCAAGAAATATTTTATGAGAAAAAAAACCTTTATTATAAGACCTATAACTGTGTCTTTTTAAACATCGTATAGGCTTGTCATAGGAGATTCCTGTTACTCATATAAAAGTCTAATAATCACTGCAGAAGAACTATAAATTCATTATTTCAATTTTAGAATAAACATTTAATGACATACACTTACAGTGATTGATTCTCCATCACCATTATTCAAATCCACAGTACTCTGCTCTTCTTTATTGTTCTTAAATATATAGCTGTCAGCCAACGAAGCATGGCGCATTCAATGAAATTACTTTCAAGTATAAAATAACAGTGTATTTTGAAATTTTAATTTATTTTCTTTACTGAAAGCAAATTTTCAAATGTTGAGATGTGTTATTCAAATTCAGAAGGACTGATACGGAAGTTCTCAGAGAAAGCTGGGTGGCAGCGTCTCAAACGGCAATTTCAGTTCATGAATGACACAAGACCAATTTGGAGGGACCTGTTTGTATCCTGGCTGAGATCATTTCTTCTTCATTGAGTCTATAGAATGCAAAAAGAACACAATGCCAAAAACTTAGCGTGGATGTGAACATTACTAGGTAGCTGGATAGGAGACAGTGCAGATTTGGCTCGTGCTGGTTTACAATTTTACCAACTCAAATCACTTTGTTTCGATATATCTGCTATAAACTTCTGGCATAAAATAATGTCTGTTACATAGAATGGTACTGTCTTCATGTGCCAAGGTGGTCTGAGCACGTAAGCTCCCACAGACTTCACAAGACTGCTGTTGGGAAGGACATGCCGCCCGCTGCTTTTCTACTGCGGTCACTTCCAGGAAATAGCAGAATGGCTACAAACTCATAAATTTTTGCACAGATTAAATGAGATAATGCACGAAAGGCACTCAACACAGTGCCTAACATAATGGGAGTGCTCAATAAAGAATTATTGTCGCATCTAACCGTCCGGCCAAACGGAGAAACTCCATTAGCTGGATCATAACTATGATTTTTCTACTGGGGCTAGAGATGATTTCAATAATTTATCCCTTGTCATCCTCATCTAATGACTATAAAAGAGAGTCAACTCCAGATCATCTAGTTACCCTTTGTGTGTGAATTTCCGAGGGACAGAAGTCATACACATGTCCCAAAGCTGAAGAAATTTAATAAAAATGCCTCCAGGTCTCAAAACTTCAAATAAGTTCTTAGAAGTCCACTGTGATCTGTGCTCTCTGTGTGAATTGGGCTTCCAATAAAAAGATGCCATTCCTAGTCTTAATTTACATAGTAATTCACTTGGGACCATGAGACCTACCAGCAGACTCCTGGATGCAGATATGATTTAATCTTTAAAATCAGGATATTAATAAGCAGCCCTGAAGGAAGTCCCACAGAGGGCTGTGGGGCTAGAGGTCCAAGGGTGGGCTTCACTTCCCTCCTCTTTCTTCCGTAGCTTTATTTACTTACTTAGCTACTGATTTTTGAGACAGGGTCCCCCTGTATAACTCGGGTGTGGTTCAAACACTCAGTCCCTCTGCCTCAGCCTCTCAAGTACTGTGGTTACAGCTGTGCACAACTACAATTTAGCCTGTCCCAGTATTCACCACAACTGAGTGGCCAAAATAAGCAATACTTGTGTCTATCAATAACAAAACAAACTGAAATGACAGCCCAAGTATGAAATACAATAAAAGGGGACAGTGATACGTGTGTGTGATATGAGAAATCAGACAGCATTGGGGAGCGGATAAGGGTTTTGATGTTATATGAAATTTGTAAGCTAATTTAAAATACAGATTTTTTAAAAAATGATTTCAACAGATGTACCCTGCATAGGTGAACAATAATGCTCCAAGAAGGTAAGAATTATTAAATAAAAGTCTCAGTGCCAGGCATAAGTTGCCTCCTTATGAGTTACTGGGGAGAAAAGACATCAACGGTCTTTCCTAACTCTGGCCCCTGCATTCTGCGATGCGGACCCACAAAAAGATGCCCCACTGTGCAATAACAGCAAAACTATTTCTGAGATAACAACTGTTCTCTTGAGTGGACTTGAGGCCATCTATACCAAAAGGAATCCATGCCTTGTACTGTAAAAGAAAAAAAAACAAAGTCAAAAGAGATGGTGCGCAGAGTTATGAGCCCTAACAGGGAGGCTGCTGATGTTGTGCTGAATGATCATGTTGTCAAACTTCCTTCTAAATCTTTATGTTTCTATTCATATATTTGTGCTGCTCTCAATCTCGGTAAGAGAAGCCTCTTATTGCCATGGGTAGTGGTTAATACAGAGATATATAAAGGTTGGAAGTGCTGAGAGTGAGTGATGGTGAGTGCTCAGTTGTAGTTGGGGCATCTATATCTATCTTCTCCTCCCCACAAGACTCAGGGAACTTTGCAGAAGAAGGGTCAGAAAGGATGTAAGAGCCAGAGGGTGAGGAGAAGTGCGAGGAAAAGGTGTCCTCTGGACATGAAATGGCTGTCACACATGCATTTGTAGGAGCTGTGGCTTCCTGCAGAGGATCAAGACAGTTAGAAATTCCAGAATGGAATGGGGAAGGATTCCAGGTTCCCCACACCTTCCTGAGGGCTATTGACACCTGGTAGCTACTGCGGAAGGGACAGTCACTTTTCTTTGGGGAGGTGGCTACTGGTAGGTTGTCCATGGCACAGTGGACGAATCCACCAATGCAGACTTGGGAAGCACTAATTAGACTCGTGAGATATAATTTTACATTTACATGAAATGAAGGAAGACACACTAGGATGTGTATTCAGGGAGTTGGAGGGAGGAAGGAGGGGTAAATGTAACTAAAATGCATCATATGCATATATAAAAATTAAGTAAGTTTTATATTTATTTGTTTCCAAAAGCAGTGATTTTACAGCAGGAAAGGACAGTGTCTCAACTGTCTACCTTGGAAAGCACTTCTACGACTCAGGATGTAGTGACAAAATGTTTGTCATATCTTTAAATCTAAGTAAGCTATTAATTGCTACAAATAAAGTTTAGGAATACTTACCTTCTATATGACAAACTGTTTAAACTTTTTCTTAAGAAAAATAGCACTAGATCCTCCTCTTTTTTTCCACTTTTTTAATTTATTTTTCTATTATCAGCTTGATAAAGTATAAATTCTTATCCTAATTGTGAAACATTTCATTGAGGCTTGCCCAGTAATTGAGTAAAACCAAAACTTATTACAAGCCACAGTCATCCTAGGGTCCCCCCTGCTATATAGCCTCCTGGTTCTGTAGGTTGCAGTCTGATTGTTCTTTGTTTTATATCTAGAATCCACTTATGAGTGTGTACATACCATGTTTGTCTTTCTGGGTTTGAGTTACCTCACTCAGGATGATATTTTCTAGTTCCATCCATTTGCCTGCAAATTTCATGCTTTCATTGTTTTTCTCTGCTGAGTAGTACTCCATTGTGTATATGTACCACATTTTCTTAATCCATTCTTCAGTTGATGGGCATCTAGGCTGTTTCCAGGTTCTGGCTATTACAAATAGTGCTGCTATGAACATAGTTGAGCATGTTTCTTTGTGATATGATTGAGCATTCTTTTATATTTTATATTTCCATTGACACAGATAAAGACACATTAAGCAGCACCCCTCCATGGCCTCTGCATCAGTTCCTGCTTCCAGGGTCCTGCCTGCTTGAGTTCCTGTCCTGACTTCCTTCAGTGATAAACAGCGGTGTGGAAGTGTAAGCCAAATAAACTCCCACCCCCCAAAAAAAAAATTTCAAAGAACAAACAAAAGGAAAAAGTCAGTGTTTTATAAACTGGAAAGGCACTGCATTGCTTATGGGGTTTGTTTGCTTGTTTGTTTGTTTGTTTGTTTGTTTGTTTGTTTGTTTGTTTTTTAATGCAGTAGCTTGAGGCTTGTTTAGATCAAGGATACAGCTCTGATTTCTGGCAAAGACCTTGTGTTTTGTTCCTCTTGACAGTCTTTCCTTTAGCCTGGGTCTCACATGGAGCAGCGTGACCTCATCCAGCTGTAACAGTGATGCACTGCTTTTCCTTTCTCACGAGACACCAAGCTTTCCCTCTAAGTAGGCAAAGTTCTATCTTGTGCCCATCCCAGAAATCAGTCTGTAAGGTGCGGGGCTGAGATGAGAATCAACACAGGAGGTGAAGGCAGCACCCAGTATCTACCACTCAAATGCTACACACCAAGGAACTGGGAATGTTGAGATGGAGATATCCTCTCACCTGTTTCCTTTGGCCACAGAGGCTGAAAGGTGACACCAAGGGAATTAAAGTGATTCCTTTGTCACAGTTACCCACTCTGAGATCTGCTCAAGTCCCAGATCTCCAGAGGGCATTCTACAAGGTCTATGTCTTTTTCTGGGAAAAATTGCTAACCCTCTGACAGCAGTTCAGTGTCCTGGGACAAGTCTTACATGCAGCCTCCACCTCTTTTACTGGAGATTAATGTTTCATGAACCTTCCTGCAAGTAGGTCATAAGTGAATCCCTCCTTGATGCTGGATATGAATCTTAGGTTGGTGTCTAGAATCACTATGGTTCATTCATGTTGAAATGCTATAAGCAAATCAATAATTGAACTGAAGTTCAATATCTAAGTCAGTGAATGAGAATGAAGACATAAGTAGAAACCATATGAACCCTCCCTGGAAGGATCTCAGCTACAAAACCCTGTTTAGGAAGTGCCCTGTTTTAGGGAATGCTGTGTGTCATATACACATTGTCTGACCCTCCTCATGTTTTTAAACTGAAGAAAGCAACCCAAAGACCTTCAGCTTCAGAAATTTTCCCAAGAGTTTTCAAAAGTGATTTAGGACTTCAACAATTTTGGGGAAGGAAATCATGCTCTATTGTGGGGGGACGCGAAGCAGGGGGTAGATGTGGGTGAGTGAGTACAGGTACATGTTGTGGAATACCACTTTAACTATGTAAAGATGTGTTACATTTGTTTATGCTGCATTTGTTTGCCTATGTAAAGATGTGTTACATTTGCTTTACCTTGCCTGCCTAAGGCACCTGATTGGTCTGATTAAAAAAAAAAAAACTGAACGGCCAATAGCTAGCCAGGAGGGGAATAGGTGGGACTGGCGGGCAGAAAGATTAAGAAGGAGGAGAAATCTAGGCTTGAGAAGAGAGAAGAGAAGAGGGAGAGAAGAGAATGAGGGAACAAGAAAGTTACACACCTGGGACCAGAAGACCCAGGCAGCCACCAGGCAGCTAGACCAAGTCAGACATACAGAAGGAAAGAAAGGTAAAAAGCCCCAAGGCAAAACGTAGATAAAGAGAAACAGATTAAAATAAGAGCCAAGCTAAAGTTGAGCATTCAAAACTAATAATAAGTCTCTGTGCCGTGATTTGGGAGCTGGTTGGTGGCCTAAAAGAAAAATGCTGGTACAGGTACTTGGTTGTGCACGGGATATGGAACCTGAAGACTGATGCGGGACATCTTCCTTGATGGCTCTACACTTCATTTATGGATGCAGGGTCTCTCACTGAACCCAAGCCTCCCATTTTGGTGATCTAGCCAGCCAGTTTGCTGCCAGGATCCCTTGTCTCTGTCTCCTTGATACTGAGATCTCAGGCAGGCTGCTACACCCACTCAGGTTTTCCCCAGTTCTGGGCATCTAAGACCCCATCCTCACACTGGCATGGTAAGTGCTTTACCTACAGAGTCGTCCCGCCATCCCTGAATGAGATATTTTAATACATGTAAGTCCTTTTCAAAAGAAGAGTTTTAGTTTGTAGTGTTTAACTTTGAAAAGGCAATGTGCACACTTTTCCTCCATGTACTTAAAATGTCAACTTTACAGGCACCTTGCTATTCAACTTCAAATAAATGAATGCAGATCATCTATCACAAGAAAAGACAAGCATAAAAATTACAGAGTACGAGGGGGGGTAGAAATGGAAACATAATGTTTTTAGACTTTCTAAGAATACTCAAACTATCTTTTCCTCTTAGCAGAAGTTTCTCCCTGTGTGTATATCTATGACTTTAGAGAATATGGAGTTCTCAGGTAAAGTGGCCTTGCCCTTTTAGAAACACGATCTCCTCATCTTTGCATCCAGAGCATGGGGTTACAAAGTGTCTCAAGTATGCCAAAATCCAGACAATTATCAAAATGGCCAATATATGCTATGGTAATATAATACTTCTTTGTTAATATATCCAATAATAATATATCCAATAATAAAATCCAGAGAGTGCAATTATATTTTTAATGATTTTCTTTTATTTTTAGGTGAGGAGCACACTTCTCTGTAGGTATAAGGATGGTGTTTCAAAGGTAGTTAATGATGTGCAGGTTTAATGAAGTGGTAGTTGTGTATTCTTCAGGATCCCTGATTTCCTGGGGCCCAGGTAGGTAGTTGGCTAGGTTTCCAGTTCCAGGCATGATTTCCCTCTTGTTGAGCAGGTCTTAAGTCCACTTGGAGAGTTGTTGGATCCCAACAGGGCATGTGCACCACTACTGCATCCTCAGGGTTATTTCCCTCTTATTGAGCAGGTCTTAAGTCCACTTGGAGAGTTGTTGGATCCCGACAGGGCATGTGTACCACTACTACATCCTCAGGGTTATTGTGCCACACTGATATTTTGGGGGTTCATAGTGGTCATAGCTGGGTCGTTTCTTTCCTTTGGAAGCATTCATGTTGCCTTCTGGTACCATGAGTATTAGTTCTCTGGGAGGAGGCTTTCAGGTCAGTTCCAGCTCAGGGACTTCTGAGTCCTGTATCTGAAGCATGTGGTGTCTTCAGAAACAGGGATTTAACTTATACTTCTGGGCAGCAGGAATAGTTATAATATTTAGGCATCTTTTGGACAACCCTGACTAACAACTCATAACAGGGTTTCTCATTCCTAATGTTGGGGTTCTGTTAGGTGGCTTTTGGAAAGGACTATGCTCCATATGAGAACCAAACTCACAGCCTTCATAGTATGAAACTGACGCACTTCCTACTGCGCTAATGAAGAACCTTATAACTTTGATTGAATTAACAATGTACGTGATGGCATTTTATAGTACCTCACATATTACCATGTAACACCTAAATATAAGTGATGTTGACAAGGAAGTCATAGGTAATTCTGGTACCACAATGCTATGTTGCCAGGACTGAGGATACGACACAGAGTCAAATCTGGCAAACCACCAACATTATCGACTCAGAAATATCCACCTTACTTTAAGGAATTTGGTAATTTAAATGTAATAATGAGCATTTATCATTCTAGTACCACACACAATCCAGTCCTTGTTTACAGGGGTTGTTCTTTTACACATGCATGTGTATGTGTGGTCATTCTCTCTCTCTCTCTCTCTCTCTCTCTCTCTCTCTCTCTTTCTCTCTCTCTCTCTCTCTCTCTTAAAATCACAAAATAAAATAGATGTTCATATATTGTATTGCTTAGTTTTGAACTTGGTCATAGGGTAGGTGCTCCTCTAAAGCTTATTATTTTTTACTCGATATCACATTACTGAGATCATTTATATTGTTAAATGTATCTGCCATTCAATTATTGGTGGGGGAGCCCACAAAGACAAGCTCTGTGATGATTCTAGGAAATGGCTTGCACTCCAGTCTTCCATATAAAAGTCCAGCTGCTGCCCCACTGCCCTGTTATTACCACTCTCTCCCTCCATGCATGCATCCCTTTCTCCTCTGGGTATCATTTTGTTCAGAAAGAGCTCTTCCCCTGAGCACTGAATAGCAACCGGGGGTGGCTGCCAACCAAGTCTCATACAAGGCTGGCCCATAATCTGAAACATGTAAATAAATTGGCACTGAGCATCTCTGGCCGTGTGTGAAGACAAGAAAGATCAAGTTTCCAGAGGGATGCTGAGGTTGGGGAGATGGTCCACCTGGGGAAGAAGGGAGGCTCACAGTCACGGCTGGCTGGGCAGAGGGAGGCGGAAGGTGAGGACAACCCACACATTACTTCACTTGGGCCAAAACCAAGAGCCAAGCATGGCAGAGACCTTTGTAGGTAGAACTCACTGCCATGTTGCTATGGCAATTCTTCCTCCAGCTCAGAGGCTTCCTCTCTCTCCAACAAAGCTCAGTTTCCAAAACCAGAGGGGTGAGAGTATGGAGAAAAAGTTAGAGCTGCTGAAGCCAAGTCTAAAAGAATCCTACCGAGAGAAGACCCCTTCCGTGTGTGTGTGTGTGTGTGTGTGTGTGTGTGTGTGTGTGTGTGTGTGTG
>CABHPQ010163984.1:28991-51346 GCA_902168405.1 Peromyscus aztecus
GTGTGTGTGTGTGTGTGTGTGTGTGTGTGTGTGTGTGTGTGTGTGTGCATCCATTCACACTGAGGAAGGAGAGATAAAAGTACATTTTCTTGGCTCTGTGCTATAGTAAGACCATAGCTTTAACTAACTCACTCTAAACTTCAATTTCTTCCCAAATAATGATAACTAATTCAGGTAGCTCTCGATTGAAGAAATCCCATTTGTACTGGAATGTGAACATACTTAATGTGAGTACCCCCACCACACTCATGCAAACACACACACACACACACACACACACACACACACACATGCACACACCTTCTGCTATATTCCCTAAACAAACAACAGATTGCATTGCTGCTGTTCTGAATTTTATGCCAGAAAAAACAGGGATAAATAAAAAAACCTTCATCAAGATTCAAACCAAATGCATGCTTCTACAAAGTTGTATACTGCACGATTATGAACAATTCATGAATGTGCATTGAAGCCCAGGCCTGCAAAGATTCAGGAGAAATTGTGGCTCAGCCCAGCTCTCTGGGGAAGGACCATATGTGACAGGCAGTCAGATTTCCCATCTGCATGGTGCTTTCCCAAATGCTCGGCCAGTATTCTATGTGAAGTTACTCATGGTCCCCATCGTACAGATGGACAGCCAGAGAGAAGAGAGGTGATATGATGCCTCTCCCTCTGCCCTTTGCAGGGTCCATGGAAGCAATAAGCTCCCTCTTTATTCATTGCAAACAACCTTTCAAAAGAAAATCAGCAGACCCAGGCACAGTGGCACACACCTATAAACCCAGCACTAGGTTTTCATCATTTGGAAAGAAGATGGAAGTTTGGAGTGAATGATTTAAATAGCACTTAGGAGGCAGAGATAGGAGGTTCACCACAAAGTCTGAGGTCAGCCTGTTGTATGTAGAAAGTTTCAGGCCAGCCAGGGCTATAAGGTAATAATAGCCCATCTCAAGCAACCAATCAACAAACAAACAAACAAGCCCGATAATCTCTGCAAGGTCACAGAAACAGAATTCAGGATATTATCAGTTTATGCCAGCCAGTCTACGGCTACCATGACCACCACCAGATACAAAATCACAGTGCACTTCCTTTTCCTTCCTTGAGCAAGTCAACTTGAAACTTAGATGTCAGATACTAAACACTACCCTTTGAACCAATAGTCACTCATCCTCGGCATGTGATCCATAGCAGCCAAGTCTATGTTGTATTGTGGCATCATTCTGATGATCTATTAGTAAAATTAGATGAAGGTGCTCAAAATTCGTTTTTTTTTTTCTCAAAATGAAAAAGTACAGCCATCACATAAAATTAAAAATGAAAGCCTGCCCATTCATCAACTCTAAAGGCATTATACTGGATCACCTAATTATTCTATGCATAACCCCAGGCAAGTGATTTTAATCTTCTTATGCCTCATTTTTCTCATCTTTAAAATGGGGATATAATTAGAACCAGTGTCTCAATCCAAGTGATTTTTGGTAATTAAGTGATTCTTTGTGCATGGAAAGAAGCTGGCCCAGCACCAAGACAGACCTCAGTCAATATTAGGCATTCTCATCCTATGCCTGGCTCAGAAACCCTGTCTCAAAGGCAGTGTGAGGAGATCTCCGCTTTACACACAGACACTATCAAAATACTGGCACTTGATAACTACATCCTCATAATATTGCTAAGCATCCATTTTTCATAATTTACATGAAAATAGGCCCACTGTAAAATTTCTAAAATAATGACAGTCCTGTGTGCCCAGAGGTGACTGTGCTGCCGTGGTTGGGTGAACTGAAGTGGAGAAACCATATGCAGGGAAGGATCCAGGTTACACTAGAGCATAGATTCTAACTTTGGGCCATAGACTGGGCAGCTGGGCAAGCGGCATCAGCCTGGCAGCAGCTATGCCTGAAGCAGATCCTTTGAATAAAGATTTCCAGCTGACTGCACATCTAAGTGGCAGGGTCATGAATGGCCTCGGGGTCTGAGAGGCAAGAGTGTGTCTACAATCTAAGAAGAACCTTTAATCCAGAAATGTACGAAGAGGAAAGCTCACCCCACCAGTCTCCCGGTACACAGACACAGATTCTAGTAAAGATAATTCTCCCTCCAAAGCTGTCATCTTTGAAGAATAGGAGGATGGTTGCTCATTACAAAGAATTTCATAGTTAAAATAAATGTATTCATTTGCAAGTCTCATAGTATAACATGATTTTGTCCTGTAATTATTCCCAAGGGGAAAAAATCAAAATTCATCTCCAAGAGCAATTGACAAATATGATGTAATCAAATTGTCTGTGACAAGTGTCATCATGAAGTTCTAGGCAAAAAAAAAAAAAAGAATGAGAAGAAAACTAAGATATCATCTAATCCACCATTCCATTGTGTGAAGACAATAAGATCAAGGGAGATTTGTTCACAGGTCCAACAGTGTCACAACTTGTCCCACTATCTAGGAATGCAACAACTCACTACTGTATAATTACATTGCGGAACTATGTGCCACCACCTTAGGCTCATAATTCAAAGATTCTCTCAGGGCTGGACCTGTGGCTCAGCGGTAAAGAGCACTGGTGCCGTTCTGGAGGATCTAGGTTCAGTTCCCAGCACCTACACACGGTGGCTCACTACTGTCTATAACTGCAGTTCCAGGGGAGCAAATGCTCTCTCCTGGCCTCAGTGGCTGCTACATACACACACAGAGCACAGACACACATACAGACAAAACACACATGTGTACAAAATGAAGTATTTTAAGAGTAAACGTCAATAATATCAATAATCTTGATTCCACTGCTCATGAGCCATAGGGTGCCTCTTTCTATCTGGAAATCTTCCCAAACTTTTGCTCTGCTCTATGGCAGCCAGACAAAGACAGTCAAATATGCCAACGGTTCCCACACACCTTCCAAAAACTTCATGCTAATACAATACACCCTTTCAGTCTATGAAATCCACCCACCCTTCAAATCTTTGACTCCCTGTAGAAGCAAAAGTAACAGTAGTTGGTCTCCTTGCTACATTGAGAATCTGCATAAATAACCTTTGGTTTGGACATGGTGGAATTTGAATATGAATGTACTATTTAAAATTCTTATTCACCAAATAGCATTTTTAAAAAATAGATTCTAGAGTCTAGCAGCTACAAGACAACTTAACAGCTATCTCTACATGAGCTGTTTGAGCTGAAGCAGTACAGAGCTCATTTGTGATTCAAACTCTTCCTTCCTGTTCTGGCTACCAGCGATATTCCAGATACCAGGAACACCCCCGTCCTATGCCCTTGAGTCACGCCCTGTACAGAAGTCCATCCTAACCCATCTTATGCA
This sequence comes from Peromyscus aztecus, assembly GCA_902168405.1. NCBI lineage: Eukaryota > Metazoa > Chordata > Mammalia > Rodentia > Cricetidae > Peromyscus > Peromyscus aztecus. Next base: position 32,312 of record CABHPQ010163984.1, read on the forward strand.
TGTATTATGAATGAGGTATAAACGTGTGTGCCGGCACTGGAAATTTGGAGGGAGCTGTTAACACAGCACTATACCTTGGCTATCCTGACTAATGCACCAGGACTTTCACTCAGTAAGGACACAGTTATTTTTCATGTAAATTCATCAAAAACAATTGACTTGACACTTGATTTTTTTTTCAATTTAAGCTTCACTAACTTGGGACATTTTAGTTCATTCGTGGAGGCTGAAGTGGGCATAGAGACATACACATAGATAATTGTTGATAAAGAACCAATGCTAAACGCTGTGATAGAAAGATAATAGAAGGCTCTGAGTGCACACACAGTGGGGTTGGATTAGCTCTGCATAGGGGATGGATGTAGAGGGCTCAGGGAGGATGTATCGGCAAATCTATGCCCAGAAGAACTTCTGTGTGCAGAGATGAGAAGCCAGGAAGAGTGGGAACTATGAACAAAGGCCTACCCTGCAGCCCCGTGGGGCTACAGAGCTAAAGTAATAATTAAAGAAGAGCATACAATGGTGCCGTGCGGTTTGCCAGCTGATATAATCAAGAGATCGTTTTCCACCTACTAAATCTTCTCACTGAAAACCGGCATGAGAAAGACCAGACTAGATGTCAGTGGATATCAAAGTGTTCTGAAGCTACTGGATTCTAAAATCTGTATTTTGAAAATGTTACTTAAGGAGCACATATTTATGTAACAGCTCCTATTCAAGTCCCACTAGGACAAAAACAAAATCATAATGGAGGCTGCCTACTCACATATTTGCTGTAGCAAAGGGACGTCTCTCATCCCTCGCTTGTATTTTATGGAACCCGGCACTCCTACACTGTTACATCACAGCTCTTCCCAAGGGCTCCAACCAAGAGACAATCTCCCTTATGATAGTAAGCGATGGACTGGACATTGGCTTGTGAAGATTTTGTTTTGGAGACTTTTTGAAGAGCCAGCTTTCAACAATGGCCACCTCTCCAGTCTCCTCAATCAGCTGACTCAACCATTACCTGTAACCTGATCACTAGCCCAAAGGGCCTTCTATTTGTTCCTTTTATTCTGTAACACTTTTTAAAGGGACCGACTTCCAAATTAGTCATGACAAACTGATTTGATTGTTTTTATTACGTGTGTGTGAGAGGGGGGTGGGGGAGTGTGTGTGCCACAGCATGTGTGGAAGTCAGAAGACAACATGTGTAAGTTCTCTTCTGGATGGGTTTCAGGGATCAAGCTTAAGTTGTATGGCTTAGCTGTAAGTTCCCTTACCTTGCTGACCCTTGACAAACTAATCTTACTATGGCAATTAATAACTCTAAAACCTTAGTAACTTACAGTAAAAGTATCCTTGCTTCCGTAACACATCTAATGTGAGTTGAAATAGAACCATGCTTTACAGTTGTTCATGAGCAGTGACTGACAGAGGAATCACCATCTGGGATGTTGTGGTACTCCAAAACAGACTGGAGAGAAACCCCAGGACAGTTCATGAGATTATCACAGCCTAACTTAGTATGCACAGGCATGGCATTCATTGGTCCACCTGGCTTCATGAGGACCAGGGAACATCAGAAGCATATTTGATGAGAATTGCTGCCCCTGACCCAATAAGCTGGTGTAAGAATTTAAGAATCAGAGAAATATAGAAATTGTCAGCAAGGGCTTTCAAATTTGATGAAGAAAAATGCTGTAATAGTACAAGGAACATGATGCTTTGCTGAAGTCACTTCCATCTGGAGTTACCTCAAGTAGAGGAAGCCACAGCTAGTCTCAGAGAACTGTCAGCAGATAGATTGGATCTGACTCCTGGAACTTTGACCCAAGCTATAAAAAAAAGAGTCCAGGTCATTTGGGGTGTGTACTAGCCATTGCTCCATTAGCCAGCCTAGAGCTCCCTTAATCAGCTTTGAACTTGGAAGATTTAGGAGTTTACAACTCTGTTAGTTTAACTGTGGTGATCCCAGTACATGTGTAATCCCAGCACTGGGGAAGTACAAGCAGGAGGGGAGTGAGTTTAAGACTTGGGTAATACAGTCTCAAAACATTAAGAACTGGGACTATAGTTCCTGTGACCGCACTCTTGTCTACAATGTGCAAAACCCTGGGTTGGATCCCCATCACTGTTAATTAATAATCAAATAATTAACCTACTAACTGGAGGAAACCTCTGGAGTTCAAGAAACTGATGCAACCAGATTTACTTTAGCTCAGAATTAATGTGAATAGAGTGCCCAGGAAAACCATAAACTCACCCCAGCTGCTAGTAGAAATACTGTTGGGCTTGGATATCAGTGTCCTACTCAGTTTACTCCTGGAAGGGGTTTGTCTTAGGGTTTCTATTGCTGCAATGAAACACCATAACCAAAAACAAGTTGAGGAGAAAAGGGTTTATTTGGCTAACACTTCCACATTGCTGTTCACCACTGAAAGAAGTCAAGGACAGGAACTCAAATAGGGCAGGATCCTGGAGGCAGGAGCTGATGCAAAGGCCATGGAGGGGTGCTGCTTACTGGCTTGCTCACCATGGCTTGCTCAGTCTACCTTCTTATAGAACCCAGGACCACCAGCCTAGGGATGGCACCACCCACCATGGGCTGGGCCCTCCCCCATTGATCACTAAATGAAAAAATGCCTTACAGGTTGATCTCATCAAAGCATTTCCTCAACTGAGGGTCCTCCCTCTGATGACTCTAGCTTGTGTCAAGTTGACACACAAAACCAACCAATACAGGGTTGTTTGCTTGATTGTGGGAAATATGACTTTTCTGTGGAGTTCTGTTTTCAGGTCCTATAGCAATGCTTTAAGGCCTACCCATGTAGTGCTTTATACATCTACTATCATTCATTTGGATGGTGAGGTACCATAATCTTTACCATAATCCTCAGACTTTGGATGCCAAGGCCTCAATAAACGGAGATGAACCCTCTGGAAAATACAATGAGTGACAGCCCTTCTCTAGGAAGTGCTTTCTGAGCAACAGTGATGCTGTGGGGACCACAGTAGGCTCTCCCCATAATGTCTATTGCAAATCTAATAATAGCCGCAAGCAAAAGAAATCACCAGAACCTAAATATCTTTCTCTCTGCCAGGAGGACAGACTGCAGATCTGCAGGGACTCAGGAAACCAAGGAACTCCTATCCAGACCAGTAGGGCCATGAAAATAGCAATCATGTTTGCATTTTTAAAGAATAAATATTTAAAGTGTGGGATTTCCCCACCCTACTGACTTCAGATTTCTTTTTTCTTTTGACATCCATCTCCCTGAAGGGAAGCCATGCTGGTAGGTCTCATAACTATTCCAACCACCTAAAAAGTTAAAAAGTCCCTCTGTGCAATGAGTATCTACTCAGTATGGTATGAAATCTCTTTTTATTAAACTGTACAAGGGAAGAATGTGGAGGCACAAGTGCCTACACCTCATGCAGATGGCAATTATGGGAGCCCCATTGAGACACAAATTCGATTGCATCAAGACAGAACTGGGAAGGAAGAAGAAATGGAGGGTTCTGTTGAGAAGGGGATGCCTTGTAGCTAAGGCTGTAACTACCAACCATTGAGGAAGGTAGATAGTAGGAAAAATGGTACCCAGAGCCTGAGCTAAGGATAGTGAACCAAGGTTGTACAAGTCATCCAGCAGACTTTTTTGGAAACTCTCCTTATATTACAAAAGAGGACCCTGAAAGTGAATGGCAACACTCAGTAAAGAAAAAAAATTACCGAAACAGCACAAGGTAAGGGTAAAAGAATCCAAAATTCATGTCTAAAACAATACAGTTTTAGAATGGAGTCGTTTGCTCCATCATTAACTTTATAAATAAAGAAACAGTGACTCAGGGTGGTTATGCGCAAGATTTAAAGCTAAAGACAAAGAGTTCCAGGAGGTACTGCTTTGCCAGTGGGTTTCATGTAAATTCCCATAAACTTTCCTTTTTAAAATTAAAAATAAAGAGAACATGCCATTTTTATCATAGTTGGAGTTCCCTGTAAGTGGACTCTAAGACAAGTATTTGTTTTCCAGTTTGTGAGGTGAGGAGACCCTGATAGGAGAGCAAGAAAGTGACAAAGAGATGAGGAGTATTACTAAGACAACAAACCAATCCCTCCCCAGGATGGAGATAACCCAGGGGTAGTCCATAGTTGCTTTCCTTTTTAACTCTTTGGGGCCCACCACCCAGCTCCCAAATAAATACACAGAGACTTATTCTTACTTTTAGAGGCCTGGCCTTAGCTTGGCTTGTTTCTAGCCAGCTCTTGTAACTTAAATTATTTCATTACTCTTTTACTACATGTTTTGCCTCTGGGATTTTTACCTTTCTTTATTCTATATATCTTTCTTTTCTCCTTACTCTATCCATAGCTAGCTCCTAGAGTCCTCCTCCCCTTCTCCTTTTCTCTCTCCTCTGACTCTCTAGATTTTTCCTCCTACTTATTCGCTCTACCTACCAGCCCCACCTATTTCTCTCTCCTGCTTAGCTATTGGTCATTCAGCTCTTTATTAAACCAATCAGGTGTTTTAGGCAGGCAAAGTAACACAGCTTTACAGAGTTAAACAAATGCAACATAAAAGAACACAACACATCTTTGCATCATTAAACAAAATATTCCACAGGTAACACATCTTAAATTAATATTCCACAACAGTAGTCTGGGAAGTGGGGATACCCACTTTGGAGTTCTCCACATGTGGAAACAGGAAGTAGGTTATCCATCAATTTCTATTCATGATTGGATGTGTTATTGGCCTAAATAGAGCTAGTTCAGAGCCATTCCAGGCCTTTGCTGCAAGTGAGTTGAGCTGACACCACCGCCTTCAAAAGTAGTGTTCCAGCAAAATTTTGAATGTTGGAAATGCTAACGGCTGAAAATAAGCATGTATGAGGCACCGTCAACTGCCAGCAAAACCAATTTAAAGATGTTCTCCGTTTTGATTATCCACTACTTAGCTAGGTAGGTTTCTGTCCACTTTTAGAGTATGGATAAGCAGAGAACTTGCATCCTCTTGTTCGCTGCCTCACACAGTTCTTTATAGGTTCAAGGTGACAGAATGCACAAACCCTTCCCCCATAACCCAGTCTTGCCCCCATTCACTCTTGCTAATTCCGTGCCATAAACGTAACCACTAGCTGGATATTACCATAATGTGCTTTACAGCCCAAATCACCTCCTACTTATCCGCTTGTCATTGTGGTGGCCAAAACCGATTCACGTTGATGTGAATTTTTGTTAGCTTCAAAATAGATGCAGATGCATTCCATATATCCAAATATGATAGTGTTTTAAATTAATGAGTCATAGTAAGGTTGAGTTGATCCCTAAGCACAGGTCATGGAATTGGAAAGTACAAAATAATCTCTAGTGTTTTTGTTAATGTATCAAAGAGAATTCTAAGTGTGCATCACATCATTCTTACAAATGAAACACGTCTTACTGAGAAAGAAATCTGTGTCTCAAATAGAGCTCTATATAGTCTATGGATGTTAACTTAAAAATACTGCTTGAGAAGTTGATTTATAGAAAAGCTAAATTTGGAGTCATTTTAAAGTACAAATCTCTGACAAGAACTTGGAGTGCAACCTTTCACCCAAGAAAGAAAAATAAAAAAATAAAGTAAGTGTAGATTTAAAACGAACTTGGATTTCTTTAAAGCCCTGAAAAATGTTACCATTTGGTAATGACATCCCCATCCATCTGACCTCCGCTTGACACACTGAATTGCTCTGAACAGCTGTGGCCAGACACATAAGTTCTGCATCTTAGCTCTCTCTTCTCTAATTTGTCCAAAAAAAAATGCACATTAAAGGAATGCCAAAGATACAACCAGAAATAACAACAAAAAAAGCAGAGCCATAAGTAATTATGAAATCCACATCTACCAGGCAGAGCATTGCCAATACTTTGTCACAAACTTTGATAACGTTCTGGGTGGAGATAGCTCAGCCTTAGGCGTATGCCATGCTTCTTATATGTCTCCATGAATTCAAAGATGACTAGGTGCGTGGGCCCTAAACTGCTCGCAAATTCAAAATGTTAATGTTTCTACTTTTATTCTATTATTTTATGGGTATGGGTGTTTTGTCTGCACGTATGCCTGTGCACTGAATGTGTACAGGGCCCATGCAGACGAGAAGAGACAACAGATCCTAACTGGAGTTACAGATGATTGTGAGCACACGTGGATGCTGAGAATCAAACCCAGGTCCTCTGGAAGAGGAGCCAGTGCTCTTAAACATCAAGCCGTCTCTTCAGGCCCCACAAGCTATTTTTTTTAAGAGAATATAATATTCCTGCTTTGGAGACTCTCCCACTCTTGGGAGTTACTGTTCTTGCTATTGTTAGTTTTATGTGGCGCTATGTTATTCCTTAAGCGGTGCTGTTTACCGTGTGAGAAAAGCCACGAGGTACAACAAAGCCCACTGTAAGAGTTTATTAAGGAAAGATGTGCTTAGGCCTATGGAGATTGTGCAGGGGGAGAGAGGAAGAAGAGGAAAGGGGAGGAGTCTGTGACCCACTTTTTATGGATTCCCCTGCACATACGAATATGGCTCACATAGCTATGCCACGCATGCACATAGATTACATGATCACGCAGCACACAGATTACGTAGGATGTAAGGAATGACTAAACCTCTTGCTTGGCTACTGGACAGCGCATGTGCAGCCTTGTAGCAACAAGTATTCCTTAATAAGTCTATCTTACCTCTGCTTTTAAAAATCAGGGGCAAGCCTTTCACATCAAAGAATCAGAACTACTGACCAGGAAGGCCTCCCCTGCCTCTCCCACCCATCTGTCGGTCCGGCTAGCAGGGAGGGAAAAGAACTTGTATGTTGGTGAAGGAAAAAGCTGGGTGGGAGATGCTGAAATACAGAGTAAAATTCAGAGTGGTCCAAGGTGTCCTGCAGGATGTAAAATGCAGTTTAATCAGAGTGCCATTTTTTTTTGTTCAAATGATTTTAGTTATTGGAATGCACAATTTTTTAATATGCAAATAAAGTTTTAAAACCTGAAAAAAAATCAGAGGCAAGAAAGAGTTCATTCACATTGTCGGCCTATTAACTACATTGTAATACAATTAATTATAAGAAATACAAGGTATAGAAAAAAAGGTGTTATTTTAAGGAAGCTAAGAACGTTTCTTTCAAGGAAACTAAGAAAGGCTAGTTATAAACTAATTTTCATGCATGTACTGTCTGTGACACTTGGGTGACTCAGCTCCACAAATGTGGAAGACAGCAACAGACTTTGTAATCACACAGTTTTTCGTGATTCTTCATGGTTTTCACCTTGGCCACATATTAGAATTACCTGGAGAGCCATTAGAAAACACAGTTCCAAGACCTCACCTGGGATCTCTGAAAGTAAACCATGAAATGAAATGATTTTAATGTTCTTCCAGAGTCACAAATTAGCACTTATTTTTGGTAGGAAAAAAACAATAGGGTACTTTTAATAAAAATTATTTATTAACTTCCTAATAAGCCATGTTCTAAATATATAATTATCCATAAAGTTCAGCATTTTATTGGACAAGTAGATAATATTGGCTTACTCATTAATCAAGAGGCATTCATTGGGTACCTACTATGTGCCAAATATGGTGATTAGTAGTATGTGTGTAAAAATGAATAAGGCATAGTCATTGATCCTGTGTGCTGGAGGAAAGAAATACATTTGTTTAATTGGATAATTAGTGTGTACCGCCATAAATATTTTAAGAGGTTAAGATGTAGATGAAATACACAAAAAGGAAGTCACTAATTCTACCTAGGAAAGCCAGAAAGGGCTTCATAGAGAAAGGAAAAATCAATTATAAATTGAAGCTGAGTTTGTGAAAAACATGAAAAGAGGAACTATTGTAATTTTTTAAAACAAAGCCTTCTATGAGCAAAGGAGTTGAACAGATTTGTCCCTAAAGAAGATATACATATGACCAATAGGTCCATAAAAGTATTTTCAACATTATTAATAATTAAGAAAATGCAAATCCAAACTATAATGAATTATCGCTTTGAAACCTTAGTAATGGTTGCTATAAAAATAAGTCAACACAATAATAAATGTTGAGGAGAGCATAGTGAAATCATGAGCTGTGTAATGTTGATGGGAATCTGAATGGTATAGCCACGATAGAAAATAGTCAGTGATTTTTCAATCAGTTAAAAAGAAGATTACCGTAAGATCCAGGAAATGTGCAGTTCCAATTTGTCTATTTGCCCAAAAGAATTCTAAGTTCTTAAAAAGCATCCATACACCCGTGTTCATAAAAGCATTATTCACAGAGGATAAAGTTATCAAGGTGTCCATCAAGGATAAACAAAATGTGACACACATACACTATTCAGTCCTAGCAGGAAAGAAAGTCTGAAATGTTCTCCAATCATTGAGTGTATAACATTAAATGACATAAGCCACATAAACAATAGTTTGTTTGGCGTACAGTTGTGGAGTCCAAGAGCAAAGCACTTCCTGAAGTCTTTCATGTTGCTTCATTACATGGTTGGAGGCAAATCCTGGAAGACAGAGGAAAATCAGTCTGAATTTGTCCTTTTATCAAGAGTCTAGCGCCCAGGTTAATTAATCCCTTAGATTGTTAGGGCATTAATAGCAGAACCCATGTGCTCTAACTCTCCAAGATCCCCCTCTTACTGCTGTCACAATTGCAGTCAATGTTGGTGACAAAGGGGACTTTAAAACTACAGTATCCACCCATAACTCAAAACTACAACAATTAAGGATATTATAAAACTAAATAGACAAAGTAATAGAAAGAATGTTTAGTTCTGGAATAGGAAGATATTTGTTTTCAGTAAACTACGTGCCGCAAAAGCATGAGGACCTGAGTTCGAATCCTCAGCACCCACATTGCATCTGGCTCAGGTGAGCATGTCTGCAGCCCCAGCACTGGGGTGGAGCCCTGAAACTCACTGCCCACCACTCTAGGAAAACTGGTGAGCTTCAAACTCAGTCAAAGACTATCTCCAAGAGGGGATGTGGAGAGCAGTCAAAGAGGACACCTGAAGTCCCCCTCTGAAGTCCACATGAAAGTGTATGTGCACCTGCACACATTCACCAATAAATAAAATTACACAGAGGGAGAGAGACAGATGAGACAAAGAGCAATCAGTTCAGAAACAGAATTAGAAATGTATTTCAAAATTCAGTGTATTCAGTATAATATAAAAGTGTATCCCAGCTCAGAGTGAAATTTAAAATTCGTTTTTAAAAAGAGAGAACAATTGAGAAGTGTTTAGGAAAAAACAATATTTCTCATGTCACTATATTCTAAACTTTCAGGTGAATTAAATTAAATATAAGAACAAAATATGGCAAGAAATTATGGACAAATATGTATTAAGTCATTAAAGATAGAAAGGTTTTCATAAACTTTAAAATGATGGGCAATTTGAAAAAAGAATATGACAGATATAGTTAGAAAATATTAAAATTGAAAGGTTTAAAATTTTACCAAAATTAAAATAACAAAAAAATTGCAACCAAGGCGATAGGGTTAATACCTGCTGTCCCAATGTGCTTTCTATGGCTGTGATAAAACACTGACCAAAGGCAACTTGGGGAGGAAGGGGACTATTTCACCTTACACATTTCTAGAGGAAAGTCAAGGCAGGAACCTGGAGGCTGGAACTGAAGCAGAGCCCACGGAGGAGAGCTGCTCCCCGGCTTGTCCATGGCTTCTCGGCTTTCTTATACCATCCAGAACCAACAACAGCCCATAGGCAGCAAGCATCACCCACAGAGAAGTAGGCCTTCCTATATCAATCATTAACCAAGATGCCTACAGATGTGCAGAGAGGCCGACTGGACACCAGCAGTTCCTCTTGAGGGTTCCTCTCCCGAAGGTGACTCAGCTTGTATCAGGTCGGTAAAAACTAAGCAGCTCCCTGGATTCTATTGAAAACGAATACATCAGTGGAGAAATCACTACAAGCCTATCGGAAGGGAACTTGAACAGACAAACTACTAACATGAAGATAAAGGAATAATAAGCAAATGAGAAATTTTTGATGTCAAAGATACTTACACATACATAGTCTCTGTGATCCAGTAACATGGCCACAAACCACACAATGAGGGGTAAGAAGGAATTAGGAAATTTCTTTGCATTTACAAAAGAATGTCCATTTTGTTTCATTTAGTTTTCTCATACCAAATTCGAATTTCTTAAGCTCAAAGCTCTTGAAGATTGGGTACAGAGACACAAACCTGAGTCCTAGCAATCAGGAAGCTGAGGTGGTAGCCTCAAGTTCAAAGTCCAGATCTGTATTTCATAAGGAGACTGTGTCTCAAAAACAAAACAAAAACAGCCCCTGAGAAAGCAAGAGTCAGGAAACTAAAATACTTGAAGATATTCGTGTGTGTGTGTGTGTGTGTGTGTGTGTGTGTGTGTGTGTGTGTGTGTGTGTAATAGCAGAGTGTGTACTTTGGTGTCAGTAAAACAAGCACTTTTGTGAACAAAGGAGTAGGTTGGAGTAATAAAGTGAATTTATGTTGAATTCTCTTAGACTTTCTAGACCTTTTGATGATAGTTCTAGAACACATGTATTTGGTTGGAAAAGGGCACTCATTAGACCGCTGTACATTAGAGAAGAAAACAGAACATACTTCAGAAACCTTCTGGCCTTAGCTCTAGAATGGGACAAGATGACACTCTGGAAAAACCCCAATTCAAGATCAGGAGGCCCGGATTCCAGTCCTGGATGTGGATGAAGATCAGGGTCCTAAAAAGCCACAAACAAACGGAGAAGGACGCATGAACAAAGGAGGCTCGAGGACAAATGGGAGAATGAGGTTCAAAGCTAACCAAAGTGGAAAGTGCTGGGAGTTAGCAGAAAGATGTGTCTTAAAGAACCCAGGAAAGAGTGCACCTCACTGCAAGTCCTGACGATGAGTAACTAGGAGGGAGGGGCGTTAGTGGAGGGTTTCACTAGAACAGAAAGCATAAACAGATTGTTGTGGAGGTGTGATGTGGAGAGAATAGAAATAACCAGTATAAAAACATCCTTTTCAAGAAGTTTGGTGGGGAAAGAATAGGGCACTGTTCTGAAGTAAAACTGTTGAATTTCAAAAGCAAACAGAAACTAAAGTGGCCTGTATGTATGTATGCATCTCTTTGTTGTTATGACACTGAATCCTGGATAAGTCGTTTTTAATTTTAGCAAATTGTTTCAAATTTCTTGCATCCCAAACCCCTTAACTGTTTCTCAGTGTGTGTGAGTCGTCCTGTGCCGTTCCTCACAATCACAGGACCTTAATGTCTATTAGACGTTTGTAAGGAGAATCAAATTATCTCATCCTCTGTCCCAGTTATCCACTGTGACATTTTTCAACATTCATTAATCATCAGTCCCTTCATTTCAAGGTCTTCTGGTTTTTGTCTCGCCCAGGTAACCCTTGGGAATGTAACCCTGGCTCTGCAAACCTTTTGTTAGCCACACCCTTCCACAAACAGCCTTTAGAGTTATTTTTATATGCTATCTGCTTTGCATAAAAAGTACCTTTGTTTTGAGGCTATAGGAAGAAATTTAATTAACAGAGACAATTTCTCACAAACCAAAAGGCTAAGTGCTCAGAAAGCTCTGTGCTTCTTGTGTATGAATTTTCGTTTTATTCTGAGGCCAGAGAGGAAAGATTAGGGGAACAGGTAGCACGGCAGCCTTTTCTGTTGCTCCCATCCATTCCAAACCTTGGTTACCTGTGAGAGTCTTCTGTGCAAGCCCCGACGACTCCATTTCTCCAGACAGACGCTTGTCACAGCTACAACATGGAACTTACAGAGGCAGATAATCACACATTTGTGCTGAGAGCTAAATCTCTGTTTTCAGCAGGGGATAGGGGCTCACGACTCAGTCAAAATCAACCACACAGTCTATTGGACTTCAGAGTCTAGAATGAGAAAAAAGCACGCTTCCAGAAGTTTCTTATCCAGTTTTCTCCTACTGAAGATAGGCAAGTGTATGATCTAACAAGGAGCCCCCAAACATTCCTCTCATCAGTAACATGGCTGAATAATTAACCGAGAGCCTGGACTCACATCTCCAGAAATTCAGAAATGCCCAGCGCTGCTTCCCCCTAAGTATAGAATGTTTATTTTTTAAAAGGTGGCATATAAACTATATAAATATACTGAGGCCCTTAAGTCTAGAGACTGTGATGATATCAAAATGCCATTCTGGGTAACCAGTTAAGCCCATGAAAAGCTTATAAAATATTTTATTTTTATTTTTTAATATTAAGTGTGTGAGTATTTTGCATGCATGTATGCAAATGTACCATATATGTGTGCAGTGTCTGAGGAGGTCAGAACAGGGCATTGAGTATCTAGGGCATGAGGTGACAGTTATTGTGAGCTGCCACAGAGGAAGCTTGGTGATCCGCTACAAAGTGGACAGTACTCTTAACTGCTGAGCTGTCTCTCCAGGCCTCTACACAAAGCTCTCAATGACATACACAGAGGTTGTAGGTGGACCCGCCTATGACAGGAAGTGGGTGAAGGGTCAAGAGTCTGCCTAGACAGTCCAAGGCAACACTCCTCTCTGAATGCCAGCTCCCATCTTTTAAAAGGGTTCCTATGAGGAGGATAGAGGGATAAGAAACTTTTAAATAGAAAGATAGTGAAGAGGAGAAAGACAGAAACACCAGCTAGCTTCAGGAGGACCTGGATCAAAACCCAATGGTCCCTTCTGCCTCTTCAAAAGGGCTTTTTATAACAATGCCAAGGGGTGGGCAAAAGACCTTCCCCTTGCTAGATCAAAGCACAGCACACAGCCAAGTGTAGATCCTTCCAAACACCTGGTAACCACACCCGTGGGCAAATCATCCCCTTATGCAGTCCTGCTGGGTAAAGCAAGCTGAAATTCTCAGACCCTGAGTAAGTTCTCACTGGGAAACCTCTGTGGGTCTCTACAGCTCCCAACACGGTTCTGTATCTCTGGGCTTTTCTCCCCTTTATTGGGAGACCATCCTAACAGCTGAAATATATTGGAATTTCTGAATTTTCAGCACATACTCTCCTTACCACTACCTATCCTTGACGATATTTCTCTGCTCACAGCCCTGCTTTAGATAATTTTATTCAAAGCTATTCACATTCATGTCCACCTAGAAAATGGATTTTTGAAGCATAAAAGTTCCTCCACTGACATACCACCCAACTAAAATGTAATTGCCCACCAACTCTTTCCAAAGTATGTTTCCCTTGGCTCCTACCTGTCCTGCAGCTCTGGCCCCCAGACTGAACTCCATTTTTTATCAACAAAGTTCATCCAATAGAACTTTCCAGGCACTGGTCATCCCAACTCAGTTCCTAGAGCAGCGTGCAGGTCTCTGATGTTGTCAGACACAGGGAGAGCATACAGAATCTCAGTGGATTCTGCTAATGGGAAACCTCAGTGGGTTCCGGCTAAGAAGGCGGGCAAATAAGGGAACATGACTTCCTGGGGTCTGTCCCCTTGTATGACCACATTTTATCCACACAAGAGAACTTCACAGCACTCTTGGAAGCTCTGCAGGTAGGGACTTCCCCTAGGCCGGTCTGCTCGTTCCGCCTTCCTACTCCTCTGTCTCTGGCTTAGCTAGCCAGCTCTCTCTGCTCTTTTACTTTCTCTTCCTCTCTCTGCTCCTTTCATTGGGTGACTGGATTTTCTCTTGTTTCTTTTTGTGTTCAGATGTCTTCCGGACATTCAGCCCTGCATCCTCCTGAATCCTGCTCAGGCCGCAGGTTCGCTCCCAGAAAGAAGACAAACAGGGCCACACCCTGTAACTTTCAAGCACAAGAGATGCATCAAGGAGAACATCCCTCTGCTTCTCCCCAGTATTAATCATCTTGGCTGCAAAGGGTTTTATGAGGTAACTGTCACTCCTACACACCTCTCACCCCACCATGTGATCCAACTGAAAAGTAGATCAGCCGCAAACAACACTCCTAAATTGCGTGATTTTCCCACTTACAGACTTTATGAAACTTTGTGCCCTCATCACCACTCCAGCAAAACATGGACAACAATAATATCTGTGTCTAATGCACACACTATTGAAAAGATTAAAATATTCAAAAATTCACACAGATATCAATAAGTTGAATAAGTTATTAACTTTGTTACCATTTCAGATCATAGACTCTTCTGCCCAAATAAGAAATAAAAATAGGTATTTTAATGATTGCATTTCATAATTACTGGAAGATTTGCCATAGTTTAAGAAAACGCAACGCAAGAATCAACTGGATTCTTCTGCAACTAACTCATCAATCTCATTGTGTTTCCAAAAAATAAGCAATTTCGTACCTAGAACAATGCCTTCAAAGTTTTAATCTATTTGTATTGTTTCATGGGGTATTGAAGATTTTGGCTTCCCACATCGTGCCCAACCTCTGCCCCTTTTTCCGGAATGTTTATGTTTTTAATGACCCCAGAGACATGCCATTAAGTTGATAATTTGGAGTCACACATGTCTTTTCATTGTCCTTGTTTTCAGCAGTTTGATGAAGAGCCATCCATAAGTTGGCTTATCCCTAAGGTAATCTGTGCTGGATGTCTTTCCTGAGCAAGAAAATGGCACACTGGTGCTTTTTGCTCCACTGTACATAAACTGCAGAGACTACCATGGGAGAATTATGAAATAAAAATGAATGCTTTTAGAAGCATTTATGGAGACTGGGAAATAAATGATAGAATTTTCTTATATTTCTTGTATATGCAGATAACAGATACATTTAATGCAAGAAGGAAATAGAATTTTAATAGAATTTTTAACTAAAGATCTTGAAACAAAACTAGACATACATTTTAATTGAATTTCTGGCTCAAATTACAGCAAACCATTATAAATCATTAGGAATCAGTTTTAAAACTGCTTTCACTTTTCTCCGTATTACAAACACAGAGGTAGGCTTTTACAGTGTCAGATAAGTGCTAATAAATTACCCGAATTTCAAAATTAATGGCTGCCCGGCTGCTTTGGGGAGATATCATTGTGTTTCATGAATATTTTGATTTTGTGATTAGATCAAAATGCACTGAATTCCTAAACAGTCATAACCAAGGTTCGCTGATCATAAACTGCTCTTTTTTAATAAATTATATTCCTCACAAATCTGCTGATATGGAATAATTAGAAATCGGTTGCCCGCATTTACTGTACTATTTGCATGACTTTAGATCTCCACCTACTGATCTAGAGGCTGGCAGGAAATGTACATTTTGTACATTTCTAAATATACCTTGCCTGCAGAGATAATGGTTTATATTGTGATGGTAAGAAGGTTTTTATTTGCAAAAAACCAAAGAGGTGTCACTTGCCAGTTCTGGAAGACATTGATTAGGCAGTTTGTGTCATCCCTATTCAGAACTTATTATTTACAGCTTCCTTCTTCCCTCTCCTTTGTAAGAGATAACGATCTGCATCTTGTAAACTGCTTAGAGCCTGTCTATTTTGTCTTCCTTGAGAGGTCTGAAATACATTTTATAGAATGAAATCATTTTAAAAGTAAATATAAACTGAGTAAAATAACAGTAGCTCATCTATTATCGTATCTCCAAGTACAATCTTTGAATTAGTGACGAAGGAGCAGTCAGGTACACTGAGCAAGCAAAACAATCAGCCCTGGTGTACACCCTTCCTTTGCTACACAAAGCACTTGTGTCTATATTTGAACCTGCCATCGTATGTTACGTAATTTGACAATTAAGTACAGTTGGAAGGAAGAGACCATTGACGATAGACTTACGATTATTTTTCATTCTTCCAAATTATCTCTTACACACTAAGTGTGAGAGCTACAATTCGTTGTTTTAAAGTGTCATAATATATTTATGAACACAGCTGTAAAGCTTTAAATTTTTCAACACAGGGGAAATACTTCTCGATAAAATAGAGAGATTCAGAAGAAAGGTACACAGGAGTGCTGTGGGTTCTGGATGGGAGAGATGACTCAGTGGTTAAGGACACTTTTTTCTACTCTACTGGAGGACTTGGGTTTGGTTCCCAGCACCCACAGTAGACAGCTGACAGTTGCATATAACTACAGCTCCAGATCCCCCAATATCCTTTCCCTTTTCTTCCCTGTACAGGTATCTATCTACACGTAAACACACACACACACACACACACACACACACACACACACACACTACACACATACCCATAAATAATAAATCCTTTTAAAAGAGTATTAGCTGGTGTTTCTCACTATTCAATGCCTCAGATTGAAGAAGCAGTCACTGGAGACACTCTGTCCCCACAACACATGTCCAGAGCTCCCTGCATCTACTTACATCACTATGCAATGTGCCTTCCAAGTTGAGAGTGAATTCAAATGGTTGTTTTTGTAGTAGTCCATGCAAATGACTCTTCCTCAGACTCAAAAGGTTGACCAATCATAATTGCTCACCTTCCAGAATCGTTGCACTTTACATCTCCATTAACCACCAAAAAAGCATGTTTAAAAAAATACATTAAGAATTGATGGCAAGACTTTCAATAAATGACATTTAACCTTACTGAAGACTGCACCAGTCTGACATACTGGGTACACAATGTTTGCTTGTTTATTGGAGAAGCAAAAGGTGGGGAACATTTACATCCAGGCTTACTCTTGCTTAGCATGTTAGCAAATAAATCCAAGAATCACTCCCAAATCTTAATTAGCAGCTAAGAATGTGGGTAAGAAGCTCAGAGAATTAACTATTAAAATACCTTCTACAGCTGTTATGCGAACGAAATGAGACAAAGCATGGGGGACGTTCCAGAGCTTGGAATATGGTCAACAATAAACGTTTCATAGAAACAATTCAAACAAAAGCCACGAGAGAAACTTGCAGCATAGATTTAGGGTGCTGTTTTCACATGACGTCTTCTACATGTGCATTCTGTGTTCAGCTGTCTACATTCTCCATGGACAGTTTTATCAATGCTTATATTTTCATTGAAAACGTTCAGGTGAGACTGACTGCTGGTTCTGTTCAAAAAGAGAGCATCCACACTCATCACACATGTCAGCATTTGCGTACACAGAAGGCATGTGGGGGAGGAGGCATGAGCAGTACTACACTCCTTACTCTATGGTAGAATTTGCAAACCAGAACCGTATTTTCCCAAAAGTCAACTGTATAATTAGGAAGCTCTATCTACTTAAATCAACTGTTTAATTAGGAAACTCTATCTACTTAGAGAAAAAAAATTTAGAGATTCCAGTCCAAGATCCCTTATCCCTCTTGCACTGGTCCTAGGGCAGTGCATTATGGGGGAGAAGAAGGTGGAGCAGAATTGCAGACCTCATTACCAGGAGGCTAAAGAGACAAAGAGAAAAAGGCCAGAGTCCCCCAGTGTCCTAAAGCTTGCCACTGGGCCTCATCTTTTAAATTTCCAATACCTCTCAGTTGTCTCAAACTGAGGACCATCCCTTTAACATATGCGTCTATGCAGTCATTTAAGCCCCAAGCTGGGGCAATCATTCACAGTCATGTATACATGTGCATACATACTCTACACACATGTGCCCACACACATGTGAACATATACACACATATACAACATACACACACACACACACAAGACAAACAGGTCGGTGAATGAAACATTACATTATTCAGAATACACAGAGGCATCCTTTTCTTCAGCCCTAATACAAAACATTCCCACTCTCAGATACATTGTGTTCCTTTGTGACTCCCTCAAGCATGAGTCCTCTAGGTGCTCTGTTCTCTTGCTCCATCATATGGCTCTCCCCTTCCTTCACAAATTCAAGCTTATTTATTACAGTGATAACAAGCTGGTTAGCATAATAGTCAGTATCCCAATTAGCTTAGGTGTGACTCTGAGGTAATGCCACTGTCCTAGCTCGGGTTACTATTGTTGTGATGAAACACCATGACCAAAAACAACTTGGGGAGGAAAGGGTTAATTCTGCTTCCACTTCCACATCACAGTTCACCATCCAAGGAAGTCAGGACAGGAACACCAACAGGGCAGGAACTGGAGGCAGGAGCTGATGCAGAGGCCATGGAGAAGTGCTGCTTACTGGCTTAATCCTTATGGCTTGCTCAATCTGCTTTCTTGTAGCACCCAGAACCACCAGCCCAGGGATGCTTCCCCATCAGTCACTAATCAAGAAAATACCTAAAAGACCTGTCTACAACCCCATCTTATGGAGTCATTTTCTTAATTGAGGTTCCCTCCTCTCAGACGACTGGAGCTTGGGTGAAGTTGACATGAAACTGTCCATCAGAGCTACTTACCTACAGTGGCTGCAGGGAGGCAAACATCTCAAGTACTGAGACAGACAAAATGGAGTGGTTGATTTTCTCCCATAAGAATTTCTTTTCTCAAGCCTTTTCATTTCGGTCCATGGCACTACTGTCTACTTGGTCATTTCAGTTAGAATCAAAGAACTAATTCTCTATCTTTCTTTCATTTTATATAGCTACTCTCTGTACTTCCAACACAATCCCAATACAGGCAACTACACTTCCAAATTACACCTCCAATATCTGCTTCTCTCCATTTCTACCAATAGTTCAAACTATGCTATGCCATGTCTGAACTACAGCAACTTTTGTTATACAAAATCTCCTATCATCATGCTTTTTATATTTTATTTAACATAAATATTTAGAAGGTAATTTGACAATATGTCCACCTACCAAAACATGAATAATTTTGGGTCCTCCCCTATAGCCCACAACCTTCATTTGGCTGTGTTAAATGTAGCATGCATGAATTCCCACCTGTGGAGAGGGCCCCAATTCCGGCCAGAAATAAGCTGATTACTCCCATAGCAGTCATACCACAACTGCACCAGTGCAGGGATGGTACCATGTAGTCTAGCTCCATTCTTAAGTCACCAGAATCAATATTTTCATAGGGGCCATTTTAGAATCTCAATCCAGTCATCTTTTGTGTGTGTGTGTGTGTATGTGTGTACATGTGAATATGTATAGTGTGCGCATACATGTGTAAGGGTGGCTGTGCAATTCTACATATTCTATGCATGTGTAAGGGTGGCTGTGCAATTCTATATATTCTA
>CABHPQ010163985.1:0-11809 GCA_902168405.1 Peromyscus aztecus
AGGACATGCATACCAACCTCTCTAAGGTTAAGGGGACATTCTGAAAGGGGGAGCCTGAAGAATATAAAATCTGGAAGACAGAGAGAAGAAATGCCAAATTCTATCTTCATGGAATGACAGCCATTGAAACATAATCTTAAAGCAACTGTCCTTGCCTGCACACTGCCTGTACAAGACTGGGGCTGTCACAGCTAATTGTGAATCAGAGAGGAGCTCATGAGGTTCCTACCGTTCCCTAATTGAACACTGGCGACTGATGAATTTGGGACCAGGGAGATGGCAGTCATCACCTTCAGTTGTATACCATGGTGAGCCCATGAGGCTCCAGTGGATACTTTCAAATGGGAGCCACACAGAAGATCCTGCTTAAAATCAGTGGATCTCTTTCTCTGTCTCTCTGTGTGTCTCTGTGTCTGTCTGTCTGTCTGTCTGTCTGTCTGTCTGTCTCTCTCTCTCTCTCTCTCTCTCACACACACACACACACACATACCCCCACACACACACCCACATACCCACACACCCACACACACTCTGACCTTTGGAGTTTTCTAACACCTTCAGGTACTATGGAGGCTTACCAATGCAGAGGGAGCTTCCGAGTTGGTACCAGCTTGCTTCCTCCATGTGCAACAATGAAAGTGTGTGATATCTTACCATTGAGTGCTAGTGGGCAACCAAGAGTGATGACAATAGACCATGCTACAGCCTCCCTTAAAATCTTCCTTCTTCCGCCGGGTGGTGGTGGCCCACGTCTTTAATCCCAACACCTGGGAGGCAGAGGCAGGCAGATTATCTGTGAGTTCGAGGCCAGCCTGGGCTACAGAGTGAGTTCCAGGGAAGGCGCCGAAGCTACACAGAGAAACCCTGTCTCGAAAAAACAAACAAACAAACAAAATAAACCTTTCTTCTTCCATCTTCCTATGCCCACTTTCTAGGTTCTTCATGTTAAATGCATTTAAAGATTTGACACTCGGATCTATGTTTGAGAGAGAATATTTGGCAAATTTACCTCTGGGTTCTCTCACTCAGTATATTTTCTCCCAGTTCTACCCATTTCCATCCTTTCACTCTTTAAGCAGTATTTCTTGGAAGAAGTAAACAGAGGAATTTTATTTTCTAATCCAATCCACTCTGTGTCTTTGATGGAGAATCCAGACCATTAATACTCGGTTATTACTGAGAGGTGTGCAATACTCCCTGTCATCTTCCTGATTTTAAAACTTTTGGAAATTTCTTATTCACCTTTCTATTTGTATTTCCTGTAGCCTCTTGATTATGCTTCTCTTTCAATTCCTACTTACGTTTTCCTTCCAGTATCTTCTGCCAGTTCGCTTGGTAGTCATAAATTCCCTAGCTGCATTTACCAAGTGAAGTTGTAGACTAACCTTTAGTTATTATGATCTTGTCTAGTGTATTAGATGGTACTGACAATATCTTCTGTCAGAGTTTGAAATGCATCATTACAAGCCCCTCTTGCTCTCCTAGTTTGGACTGGAATGCCAGCATCATTCGGATAGGCTTGCCTTTAGAGGTGATTTGGCTTTTTTTGGTTTGCCACTTTCAAGGTACTTTCCTTGTTCCGTACATTGAGTGTTTTAAATACATTATGACATGGACAGTTTATTTTCTGGCCCTGTATATTTATTTGGTGTTTCCGAGTGGATCCTCTTCCCCTATATTAAGAAGGATTTTGTCTATAGTTTATTAAAAATACTTTGTATTCCTTTTACACGAAATTGTTCCCTATAATTTATGTTTTTACTTCAATTGTGTCTGAAGACCTTGCCTGGATGATCTAATTCCTCTATTTTGTTTTCATATCTTGATATTTTGTCTTCTACATTCTATTGGTGAAGTTGTAGGGGGTCCCAGAAAACACTGAAGGAAGACCCCAGACTCAAATAGTATGCAACAGCAAAGAGTGTTTATTTACCAGCATGTTCCTGGTTGTTCACTTGTACAAAATGGCCATGACCCCAAGAGGAGCATGTGGGCTCCTTTTAAGCACAGCTAGGGGAATTTCAGGGACAGTTAGGTCATCTCAAATATAATTGGTTAAGCAAGCAGCAGTTATATTAGTACATTTTTAATTGACTGAGGTTTTTGTCTTTGGTCATACTTGGGTAAGTTTCAAAGGGGTTGCAGGAACCATCCTTGAGGCATTGTGGGGCTGACGCAGGCCTTGTTCATGCTCTCTCCCTCGTCCCTGAATGTAATTTGTTGATAAATGGCCCTTTGTTGGGAGAGACATCTGTTTGCCCCTCTCAGAGACCTGAAATCTAAATTCAGTTGTAAAAGTGGGAAAGTTTAAACCCTTCAAGGTTTTCCACTGAACTTTTTATTTGACCTGTTGTGGCTTTCATTTCCATCATCATTTCAGTTTGGTCTTTTTGAGAAAGTCTAGCTCTTAATTAAATTTTAATTTTGAATCTTGGATGGACATCCCTTTTTTGCGATGCTATTTGTGTTTTCTGGGAAACGTTTATATCTTTAGGTGTTTGACTACATTTATAATCACTTTCTTTGAGTTCTATGTCTGGAATTTTGTCCACTTTGTTTTTATAACTTCCTTGCTCTAGGGTTGGTAAATTCTTGAGGAGATGCGTTATCTTGGTTTTTATGTTACTTTTATGTGTCTTTTAGCTGGGATCTGCCCACCTAGATTTTAAATTGTTTGTTATGTTGTTGTTGTTGTTTTATTTGTTTGTCTTTTGTGAATGGATTTATTTGGCTTACATCCCAGGTAATAGTCCAGCACGGGGAAAGCAGGACAGAATGTAAATAGGAAGTTAAGAACAAACCATGTGGGAATGTTGCTTGCTGGTTCACTGACTCATGCTCAGCTAACTTTCTTTTTTTTTAATTAAAAATTTTCATATATTTTTATCATATGTCTTCATTCTCCCAACTCTATTCAGATCCTCCCCATCTCCCTACCCACCCTACTTTATGTTCTTGTTCTCTCTCACTTCAAAAAAAAAAAGCAAAGATATATATCCAGACATTGTAAACCAGATAAACTTCTGGGCTTTGAGAGGTGAGGATGAAGAATGTGTGTAGGAAATGAGAAAGAGAAAAAGAGGGGAAAGCTGTGTGTGTGTGTGTGTGTGTGTGTGTGTGTGTGTGTGTGTGAGAGAGAGAGAGAGAGAGAGAGAGAGAGAGAGAGAGAGAGAGAGAATGAGAATGTGTGTGTGTGTTGAGTGCAAATTTGTTTCCCCCTCTCTCTCTTAAAAAACAGGAAACAAAAAACAATAACAAGAAAGAAATAAACAAATAATTTCCCCTCCTAAAACAAAAACCAAAACAAACAGGTAAAAAACTAATACAACAACAACAAACTGCAAAACATAACAAAAAGTCCACAGAAAGACAATTGAATTAGTTTTCTGTTGCTAACTACTCCTGGGTACGTATGGAGCCTGCCCTGAATTGTGATTGATACACTCAGTGACACTTTATTGGAAAAAAAATAATTTTCTGTTGTCAGTGAGTATCAGTGACAGACAGCTTCATGGTTGGGGGTAAGAGCCCACATATCTTTCCCCATCTCAGTGCTGGGACTAGATCTGGCTTGAAACTGTGCAGGTCTTGTGCATGCCGCCACAGTCTCTGTGAGTTCATATGGGCACCAGTCCTGTTGTGTGTGAAAGACAGTTTCCTTGGAGTTATCCATCCCCTCTGGTTCTTTACAATATTTCTGTCTCCTCTTCCTCTTAGATCACTGACCCTTGAGGGGAGGAGTTTGATGAAGATATCCAGTTTAGAACTGAGTGCTCCAAAGTTTTGATTCTGCATGCTTCCACTTGAGGGTCTCTGTATTAGTTCTCGTCTGTTGCATCTACTAGTTCTCATCTCTTCTCTGATGATGGCTGAGTGTACCTATAGACCAGATAATAGTGTTAACTTTCCTATATACCTGTCACCCATTTAGTCTCAGGTTCTTGGCCCCTTAATCAGTGTCAGGTATGACTTCCATCATGGAGTGAGATGCTTTAAATGCCTTAAAAAAATAAAAGTGACTTGTTACTCCCCTAGTTAGTGAAGACTATTTTTGTTACTTAATTCAGGCTCTTTTCATTCAGTAGACATATTTGCAGTGTTGAGAAAAGATTATGATTTCATATATTAGACTAGTGTTCCAGGCATTAGGATCTATCACACATGCATCCTTAGTGATTGAATACTGTTTGCAGCAATAATTACTACTCAGCAGTTAACCCACCCTGATAACCAAGTACAAGTACAGATATTGGTTAAGTAGCAATTGATTTAGCTAGCAAAGGGGCCCAGATAGTACTCAGTGTGCTGATATGTTAGGGTGAGTCAGAAGGAAAAGAAAAGAAAAGGTAGGCAATCATGGTGAGACTAGATGTCAGGTTGTTAGAGGAGTAAAGGGGGAAAACTGAAGTGGAGACTGGAGTTTTGATTAATGGTCAAACTTCCAGAAGGGGTAAAGATATGTATGTAGATATTGTAAGCCAGATCAGCTTTGGGGCTTTGGGAGGTGTAATAGTAAGAAGAATGGGTGTGGAGAAAGTGAAAGGAAAAAGAGGAGAGAGAGTGAGAAAAAGAGGAGAGGGTACAAAATGGTAACAAAGGCATGGGCAGCCAGGGAGAGTGTTGACCTCCTACCTTGAACTAGTATTATATAAGCAGGCAATAGCTGTTAAGGGGAAGGGGTACTAGATAATGAAATCACTTGTTGTGTGATATTTTGTTTGTGTTCTGACAAATAAAGCTTTCTTGGAGTCAGAGGGTGGAGCTAGCCACTAGTTAACCATAGAGGTCTGGAGGACTGTAGAGAGAGGGACAGGAAGTGATAAAGAGGGGCTGAGACAAGATCTCAGCCCTTTTGGTCAGAGGAATGGAAGAGATAGGAAGTCATTGGTGGTTTCTCCTCTGCTTCTCTGATCTTTCAGGTTTTTACCCTGATATCTGACTCCTGGTTTTTAATCAATAAGATTAATTAGATTTACACTTCAATCAATGATAGATAAGGAAGGGTTGTAGGCGTTGAGCTGGGTGGAGATGTAAGAAAATGAGATCACTTGTCTCCTTGGTGGATCCTCTGTTTCATTACCCTGGTGCTAGTCCAGGTTGTACTTGCTTTGATTTTTGCCTATCCTACTTTTTACGGACATCCAGGTCCCTGTGTGTGGATAATGGGCTAGTGTCACACTGTTCTAATGATCAAACTTTCAGCTGTCTTTCTACCTTGTACTTTCCTTCATTTCTTTTCCAAGATCAAGTTCTTCTAACAACCTAGGATGTGTTTCGGCTGTGACAAGGAGTGTTGTCTGAATAAAAACTTATTCTGGAAGATTTTCCAGTGACTAATCATATTTTGTGTTCTCTTTGTATGAGTGGTAGAAATTTTCCTCCTTTAGGTCTGGCATATTTCTTGTTATTTTTATTCTTTTCTATTATTTGAGAATTTCATGCCTTAATGGAATATATTTTAATCAAGTCTACTACTTCTTCCTCTATCCATCCAACCATTCCCACCCATCAATTCATGTGTTTTGGTTTTAAACCTATTGAATCCACTTAGTGTCATGAATATGGGCATGAGAGTAGGACCATGTCCTGGATGACCTATAGCGTCCCAGGGGTCACATCCCTGAAAAAAGTTCTGATTTCCCCTCTCATAGCTGAGGAAGCAACTCACGACATTCCCCAAGGAGCTATGAGTAACTTTTACTGTTGATATTGTTATTGTTGTTTGTTTCTGTACACACTTTCATTTCCACTATGTTTCTTTAACACAGAAAAGCTGCGTTTGGTGTATTAATATTCTATCTTTTCCCATATAGTCAATTACTAGTTTTAAAAGTTGTCAGTTTATCTTATATTTTTCATCTGTCACTTATTCCCACTTGAACTTGTGATAAGTGTGTTCTTTCTAGTTGTTTATTTTTCCCTCCCTTTGTCACTTGTGATCAGGTAACTATTATATTTTAAATAGGATTGGTGATCCCGGATAGGTTTCTAAGCTGAATGAAACTTCATAGTGTTTAAATGTCAGCTTACGGCATATTTCTTTTGCCTTGGTGAGAGTTTGAAATTCAAATTCAAATTAAGAAAGTGTGTGTGTGTGTGTGTGTGTGTGTGTGTGTGTGTGTGTGTGTGTTTGGTGAATTTTGAACTATATAAGTTTCATGTCTTGTCTGTAAAAGTAATCACTATATTTTAGCCTTATTAAAATCTTCTAGTCTTAAAATAATACAAAGTGTGTAGGCTCAGAGACAGAGTCTTACCTCTCAGGACACGCATGTCTCTCTCTATCAGGTGGAAAAGAGTTCACTGGAATGTAAGTTAGGATTGCTATCTGCCCTTTGAGGTCCCGATGCTATAAAATCTATTGTAGGTTATCATAATATGTAATCATATAATTTGATGATATTTGTGTCTCATCTCTTATTGATTTAAACATATATATATATATATCCACTTTTTTCTTGGGTATATTATACTGTTAGAAATTATGCTTCTTTTATAAATTTTATCTTATATTTCCTCCTTGAGATTTTCTATAGCACAATTCATTATTTTGAGCTCTTTGTTATTATTATTTCTTCTTATATTCTTTTTCACTTAACTGTTTTTTAACCTTCTTGGATAGAAATATTACTTACACAACTTCCTTTTTTGATACCAAAATACTTGAGAATATCTATTTTTCTGAAATTCCAATTTCTATATGCAAAGCATAGTTTTTTTTTCTCACTCCATTTGGGCTGTTAAGAATGCTAGACTGGATGATTTTAACCATAAGGGTTTATCCTTCACAGCTCTGGAGGGAGTGGCATCAAAGATGATGTTTGGGAGGGTTGCTTCCTGAGTCAGATAAGGCTATCTTCTGCTGTGTCCTCACAGTATGTGGAGGTTGCTGGT
Source organism: Peromyscus aztecus (assembly GCA_902168405.1). NCBI lineage: Eukaryota > Metazoa > Chordata > Mammalia > Rodentia > Cricetidae > Peromyscus > Peromyscus aztecus. Next base: position 6,895 of record CABHPQ010163985.1, read on the forward strand.
GTGGAGAAGGATACACTCTTTCAGGTCTCCTGTATAAAGGGCACTAACCCCATTCATGGGGCTCTGACTTCATGATCTCATACTGTAGTTACAACATGGAAGAAAACAAATACTTGTCCATCATCATACAGTTGTAGTTGGTTTCTTTTGTTTCAATGAGGTTGAACATTTTCATGTTCATGTACTTCTATGTTGATTATTTATGCTTCTTAAAAATTATAATCATTTGCTCATTGTTTAAGTAACTGAGGTAATTTGTGTCCTAAATTACATTTAAAAATGTGCTGGATATTGATTTTGGGATAATCATGTGTACTGAAGAGGACTTTCCTTTTTAATTCACCTTTGAATTTGATTCGTTACCTAAAATTTAAGTTCTGCCCTGTTGTTGAGAAATAACTCCAGCAGAGAACATTCATGGACACTCTTGAAGTGGAATAGAAGTCTTTATCTCTGACTGGTGGTTACACAGGAAACTTTCCCAATTCATGCAGTCCCCTGAGCCTCCATTCTTGGTATTTTGTGCACAAAACACGTATCCTGGTTGATACACTTCAGTCAGAGAGAAAAGTTAGCTGGAAGCAAAACTATAGAAGCTAAAAAGCAAGATTAGTATGTTTAGGGACTTTCCTGGATCCTGGGACTACTGACTAGGACTTTGATGGATTAGGTCTTTGTTACCATTTTGACAGATGCCGGGGCCTACCTGGACAGTTCTAAGATCAAAATGGTGCCTTCAACATGGTGTCAGTCATGCTAAGGTCCCAAGATCAGTTACACTGTGACTTTATCTTTTCTTACTCAGTTTTCACTTTCTTCAATTCCCCTTCCCCCACAAATAGTCAATTACTACAGGGTTAACTTATGCAATAATTTTCCTCAGTCATTTGAGATGTTCTCATTAATTATTTTCTTGCTCTCTTCCTCTTTCTCACCCCCATATTCCAATGTTTGTTTAAGATCTGTTTGGTATTATGTCACATTTTATATATCCTCTAGATATTTTAAAATAAGGGAATTGTCTGTTTGCAAACCCATTGGTAGGTCAGGTTTATGACTTTTTCTTCATAAATAGCTAGTTTTCACAGTGCTATAGGGTAGACTGCCTCAGGACTGACAGTGTAATAGGAATAGATACTCTGAGGCTTGTACCTATTTGTGAAAACTATGTTTACCTTGACATCTACCTACTGTTTGCTATTTACTTCTTAACAAACAACAGTGCTATGGTGTTTATTAAGGTAGGTCAGTTACTTGCTGCAGAACACAGGACTGTGATACAAAAATGTTCTTGTCTTCAGTCATGCTTTTATGAAGATTTCAGTGGCCTTGGATAGTTTGTCATTATTGCTAATGAGACATATTGAACTCCATAGCACTTACCCTACTATATTTTTATCATGACTTGGGCCAGGTTCGCAATCCTTTTTCTTCTGGTTTGCATTGAAAGATGGCAAGCTTTCATGTCTCCAGAAAACAAACCAAACCAAACATTCACCTGATGGTGGTACATATTTTTCCAGAATCCACAGGGTAGCATAAATGCACATCTACTTTTAGTAGTGGAGTAAATAAGATGCCAGAAATCTCTGCTGGGGAGTTTTCAGACTTGCTTCAGTATCTGATTTAATTTGCACGATTCTGGTTCTCTCTCTCTCTCTCTCTCTCTCTCTCTCTCTCTCTCTCTCTCTCTCTCTCTCGTGTGTGTGTGTGTGTGTGTGTGTGTAAAGATGGGTGAAGGTGGGTGAGTGTGAGCTTGTGGGTACATATGCACAGATATGAAATATATGTGTGGAAGTCTATGGTAGGTGATGTTGGGTGTCTTTGTGTGCTTTCTTTCTTCCTTCCTTCCTCCTCCTCCTCCTCCTCCTCCTCCTCCTCCTCCTCCTCCTTCTTCTTCTTCTTCTTCTTCTTCTTCTTCTCTCTCTCTCTCTCTCTCTCTCTCTCTCTCTCTCTCTCTCTCTCTCTTTCCTTCTTTCTTTCTTGAGAAAGGATCTTTAATTGAACCCCAAACTCATGGGTTCAGTTAGATAGGGTAGCCAATGAGCTTCAGGAATCTACCTCTCTGCCCTGCCCTCTCAGGGTGGGATTTACAGACGTACGCCATCTTGCCTGGCTTTTAATGTGGCTTCTGAGAATATGAACTCAGGCCCTTGTGCTTGCATGGAAGGCACTTTACCAATGGAACAATCTCCTCAGTCATATTTCTATTTGATTAGAAAAAATAAAAACAGGAATCCAGTGTGCATATGTATATATGCCCACAAACTCACATGCACACACACACACACACACACACACACACACACGCACACACACACAGAGAGAGAGAGAGAGAGAGAGAGAGAGAGAGAGAGAGAGAGAGAATCCAGAAATGTGCAAATTAAACCAGAATATGTATATTTATTTATGGCTTTAAAAAAGACTTTAAAATTTATCCATAATTTATGGATAATTTATGTACATAGTCCTTATTATTTATTTATTTATCTATTTATCTGTTTATTTATTTTTGCTCCAGTTTTTATTTGGTAAACAAACCTATGGTTTGTATGCTTTCCTATATTGGTCCTCTATGCTTTTATTTTGACTAGGTTTCATTAAATAAATGCTTCCCATAGATATAGGAACTGAACATCATTAGCATGTTCTTCATTTTGTTTATAAAGGGCAAGTATCTAATCAAGAACAAACAGTTAACTTCATCAAATGTGTTTTTTCCTTCTCTAGGATATATGTCTGATTTTCTCATCATTTGTGGGAATGATTGTTGCAGCAAGAACTGCCATGGCCCATATCTACCTTAGCAGTTCATTATGTGAAAACATATCTCCAGCTGTCAAAGTCTGCAATCCTTTTACTGAATGTAGTCTTGGAAGGACTTGCTGTGCTCTGTACAAGGACAGTGGAATTTATGCTATCTGTGGTTCCCCATGAGGTGAAATACCTTTGCTAATACATTCTGTCTTTGTATTTCTTCTTCTTCTATGCATGGTCCTGAACTTGCTAAATAAATTAATAAGAAACAAACTCTCATCTTGTGTCTACTCTGCAGTAATCTTTTCTAAGACTACTGAGAACGCCATTGGTGACTTTTCCAATTTACTTTTCTAGAATGTACCATGTTTATTTTATATGATTATTGTATTTTGCTGGTTTTGTTTTGTTATGGTTTTATGGGGTTTAGCACCTATAGTCATGAGCTAGAATGAGTAGTAATTTGCATTTTTTCACACTGTCATCATCAAATTTTCTAGCAAGTTAATGTTAGTCTCCCAAATGAACTTGTGGCTCTGCTTCTTTCTCCGATGGCCAGCCACCCTCAGTGACGGGGGAGGGAGCTGAAGCAAGTGAACAGGGTAGGATGGCTTGTGAGTCAGTGCTCTGGGGAAATGATTTAAATGTTACAACTCTGCTTTATTCCAGAAAGAAAAGGTAATATAAAGGCTGGGGACAGTGGCTGGGGCATCACCTAATTTGCATTAAGTGGCATGCTCCTATCATAAGGTTTCCTATGTGACAGTAGGGTCCAATAGCAAAGCTCTTAGTATAAATCTTAGTTACTGTATGTGCAGCAGGGGAGGCTTCCAGCAGGGCACTGTGCCAAGGGTCATGCTAAAGATAAGTCAGGCAACCAGGCTTAGAAACAGCTTTCAGATAAGGTCTGTTCTCCATGCCCAGGGACATACTCCAGATAAGGGCAGGTAAGAGAGCAGGAAGTCTCCCTGGGGAGGGAGTTCCCATGTCCTCAGACTTTGGAAAAAGCTGCCAGGCCATGATAGACTGTGGCTTCTGATCAGTAAGGTCTTCCAACAGAACTGGGGAATGTACGATAATTTTGTATTCACTGTGATAGTTTGTGGAAGAGTAGAATTAATACTTTGTTGGATATTTAAAGATGAATTTGAAGCCAACTCTTGTCCATATTTTTATAGAGCTTATCTACTACCTTACAGGCTGTATATGTATTATGAGGCCTCTAGGGTGCTATTTTTTCCTGATTTCTGGATGTCTTTAGTACATTATCTTAGGATCTGGCCAAGCAGACTACTGTGTGGCCAAGAGTCAATGCAACTTTGAGGTGAAATAAATGATAAGGAGGTAATAATTGTATACCTGCCAGGTTTAAAAATATCTTCTTTTTTAAAATTCTAATTACAATAAAGTAGAAGGTTACTCAATGATTGACTTCATGGCAGGTGTTGAGAATGCTGCTCATTTTCCCCAGGAAGTAATCCACACCTGGACCAGCAGCTATAATTGTATGCAGCCCATGATTATGCTATGATTATCCATACTCAAGACTCAGCTGCCTTTCCTATCACCAAGGACAGATAGGAAAGCCTTATCCTTGTAGCTGATAGAATCATGGTTCTTCATTTTCTCAGAAAGAAAAAACGAATTGTTTTCTGTGGACAATTTTGGTATAGAGGAGAAATTTCTGGGTCTTTTCTAGAATTGTAGTCACTGCCTGGGAGGACAGAAAAATCTATGTGGAATTTTTTTTTTCCATTTCTAAAGCTACATATTTCAACAAGCTGGAGGGATGACTGCTCATAGACACAGTGGCCTCATCAGACCCACAACTCTCACATAATCCCCCAAGTCACTGTAGAGTGCCCCAGAGGCCATAGAATGTAGTAGTGGTCCTGAGCCATAGTCTGAGAACCCAGTGAGATATGGGCATTTCTCTTTTTTGGTATTTTTCTTTAAAAGCTTCAATTTGAAGTAAGACTGACAGAAATATTTTTGTTAGGAGGGTCATAAAATATTTTTAGGATCAGTGCTCTCTTCCATAGGTCCGTGTAATGAGTTTGGTGGTGGACTTGGGTAGGGCTGTGACTTTACAATGGCTTTGGTGGTGGACTTGGGTGGGACTGTGTCATTATGATGACTTTGGTGGTGGACTTGGGTG
>CABHPQ010163985.1:14505-45886 GCA_902168405.1 Peromyscus aztecus
ACACACACACACACACACACACACACACACACACACACACACACACAATTTGGAAACTTCAGTGTTCTTCCCAAAGAGTGTTGCTAACATGATTAACTTCAGGATGGCAGAAAAAGCCTGTCTCCTGAGGGCAGAATCAAACCTTGAAGTGAGATCTTCGCAAGATCTAGTTCTGCTTTGTTTGCTCCCCTGGGCTCAGGACCCTCTGAAGATTCCTTATGTAATCCTGCCTCAGGCTCTCTCTCAGGTCCCTCTCCTGCCTCTCTTTCTCTGTATGCCCATGTTCACAGACTATGCCTTGGACAACTCTACCTGAAGTTTGCTCCAGGTGACTGGCATGGGCTATTCCTTCTCCCTGAAGATACATCTCTTAAATCTTCTGCTTCTTATCATTTAGGATTGCAAAACTGCACCCCTAGAGTAACCTCCTGTGACATCCCAGTCACTCCCTTTTATCTCCTCCGATTGGGTCTTCACAGAAATTATTGGCATCACACATTTTATTGCTTTTGAATGCTTTCCTCTTGTCTCTCACTACACACAGGGAAAGACCTTATCTATACATGGCTGACATTTCCTGAATGACAGAGAACTCCCTTTACTAATGAACAGTTCTAAAAATAAAATTGCTTGGTATAAATGCTGGAAACTTAGAGCATTCAGTTTTTAACTTCATAGTCTTAATTCTATGATACAATCATCAGTTTATGTATTATCTCAAGAAAGATTGCTTTTACCTCTTGTGATTATTTTTTATACAAATTAACATTACAGTCAATATTTTATTTCCTATACAGGATTAATACAGGAATAATATCTGTGTGAGTTTTTTTTTGCAAAATTAAACTAGCATATTTTATTTTATATTTTTTAATGATTCAGGTTGTAGACAGGTTGGGCTTGAACTCATGTTTTTCCTATTCCAACCTCCTGAGTCTTGTGGTTACAGGAATGTGCCACCATTCCTTTTTTTTTTATTAGCATCTGTTGTAAAAAGTCAACAAATATTACTCTATATTTATTATTCTATCCCATGTATAATAAATTTAAAAAATCTTCTAGGATTAAAAATATACGTTTTATTTGCCAAATATGTGTGTATGTGTGTATACTAATATATTTATCTGAACACCTTTGTTTCTGAGAACTTCAAGGTAAACCACTTCAAAAACATAGTAATGAGGACTTCTTAGGTTCTTAAAATCATTTATATATTTCTTTCTCAGGCAAGGAAATCACGATTAAATTGCTTTTCAGAAGTAACTCATGCCAAGGACTATCTCCAATAAATGAATATCAGTAAAACCATACATGTATAGCTCTCCACCTAGCATCTATAGATAGATGGCTGTACAAGCCAATCATTGGCTATCAGAATGTGTGAGTACTCAAGTCTTTTAGATAAAATGGCATACTCTTTGAACACAATACACACAGCCTCCTGTACGATAAATCATCTCTAATTGCTGTGCCTAATACAGCAGAAACACCATGCAGATGGTTGCTACAGTGTGCTGTTTAAGGACATGTAGGGCTGACTGTAAACAGGGCTGGTTCCTAGACCCTATGAAGCTTACTTACTAACTCAGATTACAGCTTCTGTTCTAGAGAATTCTATTATCTTATTTTGTTCAGGAGTAATTTCATTTGCCTCCTTTACTTTGTTAACTGCCCATAAGTCTTTAAGGAATAAAGTATCAACTTAAACTCACATAAGAAATTTCAGCTTTTTATAACTCTGTCTTATAAAAAGATACTATATTACCTTGGAAACAAGGTTGAGAAAGCCAGATACTTTACTTTTGTATTTCTATTTACTTCCATAGTCATGTCTACATAAAAATTATAGTCCCAAAGGAATATAATATAGTGTACAAATGTTTAGAAATTCTCATTGACAGCTGTATTTTCTGCTCTAATGTTTAAAGTTCCATACTCTTTTTGAGTTTGGAACAAACAGATAGTATGCCATATTCTCTTTTCAAAGTGGATGATGGGCTGGACTTTGGTCACACAGTGATAAACAGGTCTTTATTACTTTGGACACTGATACAATGAATCTAGTGAGCATTCTTCCCAAACTAGCATGTGCTCTTTTATTACAAGCATGATGAACATTACTGATATGGGTACAAGTTTGGCTTACTGTAGAATTGGCTGATATCATTAACTGGACATTGAGTAAAAATATAATACATGATGGTTTTTCCCAGTTTGGTTGACATTAAATCAGTATATTAATATATGCCTCTAGGTATGGAACTCTTAAAGCTCAAAGAGACTTAACAGGCAATATTTACCTATCATCATTTTATACAACTTTCAGATATTTAACTTTGAAAGAAAATACATTTGTATGTTAATAAAGTATCACAATTAAACCTTTATTTTTCTCATTAGAATGAAATAATGAATCAAATGAAACAAGAAAAATGGCAAGGAAAGATTTAGCGTAAAGCAATATTTCTTAAAAGAAAATGTCGAGAATGTTATGAAAATATGCACATTGCTTATAAGTGAATGGCAGAGTCCAGCCCTTTACCTTAAAAAAAAAATCAAAGGTATTCGTAGCCTTTAAGCTTCAATTTAGGACCTTACGCTGGGAATGGACCATTCCTAAATAGACGGTGTTCTGAATTTATAATGAAAGTAAATAAAGTCATCTCTCTGGAAGACTACCTGGATGCATTCTTTCTCAAACCATAACTATTATATTTTGGAGGAAGGATTGTATTAGTTGTTGTATCTTTCTTTGCCAGAGAAAGATTTATTTGGAATAGGTCTAAACAAAATATCATAAAGTCAAAAATAACCATGGAATATTTAAAATTATAATTAACGAGTGAAGATTGAACACCTATCTTCTTCAGTATGGGCTTTGCAGTCATTTGCATATTATATTCAGCCAACAATCACATTTTAAATTTTAATTAGTAGACATTAAAATATAATTAGCAGCAAATAACAGAATGACAAAGCTACAAAAATTCTTGAAGAACCAAGGAAGCAGCGTTATTTAGTCTGAGTGTGAAGTGCTCTTCTAGGAACCTGAGGAGTCAAAATGTCTTCTTCAACTCTCCCGCTTGGCCTCATTCTATTTCTGAGATAGAATATTGATAATATGACGAGATCTGTCAAAACCAGGATGTACATTCTTCAGACTCGAGATCCCCAAACCTCCATAAACACACACATAAAAGAACGCAGCAAATTCCAACATGGCATACACACAACAAAATCAGTTCATTTATCAGAGACATACAATTTAAATATGCATTTTCCAGGAGGAAGCAGAGGACAACAGAGACAAACCTTAGCTGTCAAACCCAGTGGAACAGAGAAACACACTACAAAACTCACACAATACATGAGTTACAGGTGAAAAATAATGTTTTAGGAAAAGAAGTTGGTAGCCTAATATATGCTCATGTATATATTTGTATATAGAATGAAGAAAGTCAGCTTGCATGAGGGTCATATCTATTTACCTTGAAGTCATATCACACATACTATAAGCAATTTACAGAATTTGCCAGGTTTGCATACACAGAAATTGCAAAATGAATTAAAATACATTGAAATATAGCACACTCAATATGTATGAATATAAACCTCCCAAGATTGACTAGAGTTGGCCATAATTGGCACTTGCTACCACGGAACAAGGACGGCGATTGAGGAAAAGAAGGGAAACTCCAAGAAAAATTCCAAGGGGAAAAAGAAGTTAAAAAAAAAAAACCAACAAAAAACCAAAACTTGCTTTGATTCTTCCTTATGTAAAATAAAGGTTGCCTGTTGTTGATTTGCAGGGTCCAGCATTTTGTTTTTTTGTCTTTTTTTGTTTTCCCCCAGCTGGGGTGCTGTTTGAAGATAGTTTACATTTCTTAGGCTTTCCATCTTTGTTTGCTTTGTTCAGATTAGGTGTCCCTTGGTAGGAAATTGGTGAAATCCATGGAAATATGTACTATACTGATGACTTTCAGGCCAACGCTTGAGCAGTCAGTGAAATGTAGATTTTATTTGTTGAAAGAAGAGGAAAAAAAATAGATCTTGTTATTAGAAAATGTCCTATCGCTTCGCATTAATTCTCTTCAAATAAAAGATCAGCCACTTCCCAAAGAAAATGCTATCAATAAAGCGTGTGTTAACCTCTTCACTTATGCTTCCGGAAGCTGGCGCTCCTTGTGTAGGTAACTAGAGTACAGGGGTGCAGAATGGTGCTTGGAGTTTAGGGTCAACTTTGCTGTCCGCTCCGTAGATTTTACAGGCGATTTGCTCTTTGCTTTAAGAAGAGAAAGTGATAGTGGAAAAAAGTCAGCACTTTAGATTAAAGCAAAGCACCCTTCACAAAGCCACAAACAAGAAGCAGGACAGAAAGTCCATGGCTTGTAGCTATCCTCGCACCTGCGGAAGAAGTTATAAGACATTCGCTCATCTTGAAGGTTTCCAATGCTCCTTATCAGGCTGTTTTAAACATATACATATATATATATATTTAATTAGCTCGCCAGCTTGGCTCTGGTGCTCATGAATGTCTTGGCATGCACTGCAAACAACAACACATACAAAACATTTCAGTCCCAAGAAGCTGGTGGTGTCTGTTTTTACACAATGCCATCCCACGGCTGGGAACTCAGAGAGCCAACGGATCCAAGCATGCTTCCCTTAAGAAATGGCATGAATCTCCCTTCTGGTGATCACTGGGTTGTTCCCACCCTTGTCCCTGAGAGCACACTTCCTATTTCACTAGTGCGTGGGTGTGAAAGTGTGGAGGACATCCGAAGCTTAAGAGCACCGTGCTGCTCAGTGCTGAGGACTATGTTGGAGGCAGCCACCTCTTGAGGATTATTTTCTGAGTATGACCCTTCTCAAGCTTTTATCCCTCATGTCTGGAGAAGAATTATCAATGCTAGGAACTGAACAAGCTCTGAAGCTAGCTGTATATGGTAGGGAGGCGATGGAATTGTATTGTCACAATGCTTCCTTTATTATCCAGTCAGCTTCTAGCCTGAATGACATATCAGCAACTAACAGTAAAAACCAAAAATGTGAGGGACAAAAACACTCGTTTTTTTTTTTTCTTTGTTTAGCTGGAGAATGGTTATAAAGAATTGAAAAGGAAAAGGGGTGCGACTTCAAATTGTTCAATATTTCAGCTAAACCAGGCTGATTCCTTAATCCCAATGATAGAAACTGATGCGCTCAAAGAGCTGTTGTAGAATGGACATGTGAGACTTTGGAATGGACCATTGAAAGACCAACACGTCTGCTTTTTTTGTCAGGTTGCTTTGGTGCTGACTCTGATTTGCTTTTCTGGGAGGTGGCCTGTACATGTTGCATGGAATCTCCTTCCATGAACTAAGGACTGGAGACCCAGTAAGTGCCCTGTATGCAACTTCAGCTTCTGTGAAAACGTTCTGAGACCCAAAAGTTACTCTCAGTCCCCATGTGGCTCTAAGTATAGAGAACATGCAAATCAAACATGTATTCTAATCCACTAACTGCTTGTAGCTAAGCATGTATTCATGTTAGATTTTGAAGTAAGATTCTTTGACAGAAAGGAAAAGACAAATTACTACCCAGTTCTCTAAATAGCTGATTGCACTTGATTTGACAGAAATATATATGCTACCAAGAGAAATTTAAAAATGATGAAAGTAGCAAAATCTTTGGAAAAGGCATCACTCTAGGAGTTATTTTGTGATGGAGCAGTTTCCTTCACCAGTGAGTGTTAGAAATTGGGTTCTAACTGAAATTGCTCTTTCTTGGTGCTCCTTTCTTAGATCTACTCTTTCCAGGACAGGCCTGGCCCATCATGCCTCTCACATATTAATGAAGAAACAGCTGCTTCATTTCGACTCAGCATTTCCTGTCATATGTCTAGCATGTACAAGTTAAAGCATAATTTACATGAATATTTTCATGGGAAATCAAGCCAGTCTGAAATGGTTGAACATGTTTGAAAGGCACTGGAAATTTGAATTGCCTTCAGATGCATAATCCACCATTGGAACACAGAACTTTCTTTTTTCCTGGTTGGACTCTTTCATCCACTCAAGTTGCATGCATTCACTAGCACATTTCTAATTCATTGAATTTATTTCTGCCAGGACAACCATAAAGACTTTGTTCTAGGTGGCAAATTCTACATTCTGTTTCATCACATCACAAAGTTGTTTTCACTTCTTGTTTGGTTTTTATTTGTGTCCCAAGAGAAGAGAGATAAACTGATCTTTTTGCAGGCTCCAAGAGAGTGAAATTTGAGGGTCTAAAATGCTGGAGTCTGTCTTATATAATTGTACTAAATTACCAACATTGCTGTTTCATTAAAATTCATACTATTTTCAGAAAACAATATTGTCAGCCAACATACTCTTGTTTATTACATATAAATATCAGAAGCATTGTTTTTCATCAAGAACAAACCAGCAACTCCCCAGGCACCCCCTTTTCCCCATACAGAAACATTTCACTTTTGTGAAACAGTAAGCCAAGTTTGCAGTCAGAGGCCTTGATTTCCAATTTCTGTTGCTATCCACTTCTGAGACTTCAAGTGATACACTTACTTAGTCTATGCTTTCTAAAATCAGCCTAACTATGAATGGATTATGATTGTTTTGGCCTTTTCATATTAGTAAGTCAGATCTGCCGTAGAATGCATTCACCTACTTTGTTTAATTTAGTTTCTTTTCCTCTCTTGCCAGGTCAACCATGTAACTCATCACTTGCCCTAAAGAATTATACATTTCAGCAATCATTGCCCTCAGAAGACCTGTTGTCCACATTTTCTTTTTTTCTCCAGAAAATGGGACTCTCTTTATATTCTGAACGTTGCAAGTATTTTGGTTATGCTTCTCTTGTGCCTTCATATAGTTAATATCGTTTGCAATTAATTATGTTTATATATTATCTCACTGACCACAATTACAATCCATTAAAAGCAAAGTCCTGAATTCTTTAAAGTAATTGTTAAGCATACTGTTCATATAAAAAAATAAAGCCTTTCAAGGTTTTAAACTTTTGCCTCTAACATAAAATACTCTGTGAAGAAGAGAGATGTTATTATCTAATTGCTGGAAGAAAATGGGCAGGTAGTATGTCTAGGATGAGATAGGCGAGATCTGATAAAGAGTTTTCTTTCAGGTTCAGAATGCATCTAGTTATGTCCCTTGGCTTGTAGCTTGCCAATAGCAGCACCTGCCCCCACCCCTCAGGGCTTAAAGATGTTCATAGGCCACTCTTGGGTGTCATCCCCGTATCTGTGAAGCTGGTAGAGATATTTTCTCTACTGTAAGTAGAAAAGAAGTGCTCAAGAAATCTCAAAAGCCTGTGTAATGCAGAAGTCTAGCTTCCATTTCTTTCTTTCTTTTTTTTTTTTTAGATTTATTTATTTATTATGTATACAGAAGAGGGTGCCAGATCTTATTACAGATGGTTGTGAGCCACCATGTGATTGCTGGGAATTGAACTCAGGACCTCTGGAAGAACAGTTGGTGCTCTTAACCTCTGATCCATCTCTCCAGCCCATAGCTTCCATTTCTTATCTCCTCTGACGCCTCATGGTTTTGGCATTGTCTCCAGGGACAAAGACAAACACACAATTCTCAAGAATGTGAAAAATGAGTCTGACTAACGAGCACTACACAAAAGCCTCAGCAATTCCATCATCATCATCATCATCATCACCACCACCACATAATATAATAGAAATTTCATTTGTTTATTTTTAAGTAAAAATAAAAACAATCCAAGCTCAGTAGTCAAGACTTGGCAAACTTCATCAATTGAACCATAAATGATATGTGTTACACAGACTGATAATATCATCTGTCCTGACAGCTATGCTGTCCCAGGTCATCAACCGGAATCACATGCATAAAGAGGTTTGACCTCCATCTTCCTCTTATTTGTTGGAAGCAGTTAAATTGTCTCCTTCCTCTTATCCCTTGCCACTGTCCTCTGCCAGATGGAAGAATTTAGCTTCCCCATACTTTCCATTTAGCATTTGTTTGTACTGTATGTCTAGCTATGCTTGTGATCTCTAAAGTGACTCAGGATGTATGGGGGAACTGCTATGTATAGTACAGCAAATAATTAAAGACACAGTCTCATTCCTCAGAACAATCCCAGGTGCTTAATGCACAGATGAAGAAAACAATACTCAGAGACAGAAAGTCACTCACTCTGAGTTACACAGAAAACAGTAAGGCAAAGGCCTAGGTGTGATGCCCAAGTGCAGACCAGGAAAGAGCCGGACATGCTCCTGCCTGCACCGTCGGGGAGTGGCCCGACTGCAAGATTTTCACCTGTGTGACGTCATCATTTGGAGAGCATGCTTGAGAGGTAAACCCAGTTCACATAAATTTTACTTTTCTCTAGCTATAAACTGATAAATACCAGATATGGAAATATCACCAGGTCCCAATTGAACTTTAGCTAGCTCAATGTTATCAGGTAGCACATGATACAATGTTTTGAACTTTTCAAATCATAAACTTTTGGAGTTTAAAGTTTCCTCAAAATCTCTTAAGTGTTTGAGTGAGCTGTGGGTTCACCATTATTCTGACATCACCTTAGCTAAGAATTTTTTCCCAAGGTTTTAAGATAAAGAAATGGTAACTCGAGTGTTGAAGATGTTATCATTAGTAGGCTGTGGTGGAAAGAATAACAAAGCTCATGGCTTAGAGGAAATATCACCAGGTATGAGTATCAAATAACCAAGTGGGAAGTGGAAAGAAGTATCTCAAATTTGAACTCATGCAAAGATTATTTAAATATCCGCTTTCTTTTGACTCTGAATATTTTATGCATTCCTTTCTTATGCACACATGCCTTTTACTTGGTGTAGGAACAAGAAGCACCCCTACTGAAAGCATCTGTGGGACACTCCCCCTGTGATGACTGAGAGCCTCTTCCCTTCTTTTTCTCCCTGACCACCTAATATCATCAAAAGGAACAAGAAAAAAGAAGAAAGACATTCTCTCCCTGTGTGGCTCCACTAGTGAGAATGTAGAATACTTATTTTGCAAGAATGAATATCGGAGATGCTCATTGTATGATCAGAACTCCTCTAGGATAAATGCAACAATAGCCTGGTACTCTGCTGTCTGTGAAGTCAGTGTCTCCATGTCCTTTAAGCCCCATAGCAGACAGGCCTCTTTGACATACTTTTCTTTATTACAGATGTCAGCTCTAAGAAGTGAAAAGAAACGGCAGTGGAAGAAAATCTGAGCTAACTTTTGATGAAAATTTTATTCAGGTTAGCTTATGATAAATCACTACTAACAGGAAAGATCAAATAATAGTATGATTTTATCCTAGACTTCTTTTTTTATGTATTTATTTATTTATTTAATTTTTTTTTTGGTTTTTCGAGACAGGGTTTCTCTGTGTAGCTTTGCGTCTTTCCTGTTCTGTTCTTTTTTTTTTTTTTTTTTTTTTTTTTTTAGAAGAATACGTTTTTATTAGAAATCCTAAGGGTCCAGGGACAGTTTCTTTTAGAAATCTAGCTTTTATAAAGAAGTTAGTATCATTTTGACAAAATATCTGAATTACTAACTTTGCTGTGCCCTGCCATGTTGGCAGTAGCAGCTTTTCCTGCTTTCCTTTGGTCAGCAAATTACAGTCCTGTTCTAGTTAGAGGGCTTTGTACTGAGGAGCATGGAGAAAGGGTAGCTGCCCCTACATTCCAGGTATAAATGACAAGGCATTTGGATGATACCCTAGTCACCACAGAATGTTCCAGACTTTCCCCTTGCTTAAAATAATCGGTCATAGCCAGGCGGTGGTGGCTCACGCCTTTAATCCCAGCACATCGGTCATATCAATGTTTTTAGATATTTATTTTCTAATGAAGACTGGAACTGTAAGAGGAATGTTGTTTCCCTCCAACTAAGATTATAACACATCTTTTATAATGTTTATCTATGTATTCAGTGTGTGTGTGTGTGTGTGTGTGTGTGTGTGTGTGTGTGTGTACAGGAGATTGTGTGTGCACATGTATGTGGAGGCCAGAGGGCATATTCCTCCATTACTTTTCATCTTGTATATTAAGCCCAGAGCTCACCGATTCAGCTAATTTAAAAAGCCAGCTTGTCCCAAGTTCCCCCTGTTTCTAATTCCAATGTGTTGGGATTATAAGAGGCTGTCACAGCCCACCTGGCACTTATGTGGATACTGATACATGTTTACATGGGAAGCACTTCTATCCAGAGAGCCAATTCCCCAGTCCTGAACTCTGCGCTTTACACATGCACAGACATAGTTTAATTACTCAGCCAACTCCCAGACTGCTGTCATAGGGCATCTTAACTAAGCACATTTTCATGGTGATGTCCCCACCTAAGCAAAAATGATCTTCCCAATCTTGTAACTTTGACATGACAGATTATGGCAGGACAAGCTAATACATCTTGGGTACTTCTTTTACCTCTGACTTTGATCCTGTGAACTTGCCATAGCCCGTTATTGAAAGGGTTTGTGAAATTTGTTCAGATTTACTCAGCTGGTAGTCAGTGCACTGAATTCCAATTCAGGTTATGCTAACTTCAGAACTCAGATGCTGACAGTTAATGCATCCCATAATTTCATCTGGTAATTCCTCATACCCAAAATGGCCAAACTTTCTCAATTCTGACTGTTAAAAATAGAGGGGAATATGAGTGGCTTTTACAAAATGGAAGCAAAAAGAACAAGACTTGATAGATAATCAGAAGGTTCCAAAGAGGGAAGTTAGAATATCATACTTTAATAACAATTCTAATACATAAATAAGTATTACATATAACTAATACTCTATTTCCTGGCATAATAGTAAATGCTGCTAATGTGCTTAAAACTATTTACTCATAGAATTTACAATGTCTGTGTATATGCTTTTATTATTGGTTAGCAAACTGTTTTATAATGTGAAGGTAGATAACAATTCAGGTTCTTTTGATAATCAAGTTCTACACATGCAGTTTTCCTACACTGATAATATTGAATAGCTCCAAATTTAATGAAGGGATTAAATAAATGCCTTCAAAGCACGAAATGAAATAGAGACAAATCAGGACAATTGGCATTGGAGTGTGATGACAGGAACAATGCCCATGATTCACCTACCAAGAGCAGCAAGACTATGGACCTTGAGTTAGGAGGCCAATACAAGATACACCACAGTTAGAGTGGCTGAATGCTAAGGGTAGCAGTCAGAGAAATGTA
This sequence comes from Peromyscus aztecus, assembly GCA_902168405.1. NCBI lineage: Eukaryota > Metazoa > Chordata > Mammalia > Rodentia > Cricetidae > Peromyscus > Peromyscus aztecus. Next base: position 25,711 of record CABHPQ010163985.1, read on the forward strand.
TTTTAATGATGCCTGCACTGATGAAGTATAAGTTTGTCTTCTTAAATAAATTGAAATTATGTCACCATAATTTGGAAAGTGATAATTTTGTACAACTTAAAATTTAATTTTTGCTGTTCAGCAATTTTTGATTTTGAGGTGGCAACTATTGGAAGACCCAATGCCAGCAAGACAAAGAAACCATCAGTCTTGTGTCCTTAACAATATCTTCTTCAACATAAAGCAAAAGGGTAAGATTTTATGCACTCATTTTTCAGGTTAGTGTTAGTGATTTACCATTTTATGAATCTAGTGGTTCAAAATTTTCTGAATTAAGATGTTTTATAAGGTATTTGTAAAACAGGGACTTGGATAATCTTCTTAGCTGTCAGTATTAGAGATTCTAATGCAAATATTTTTAAAAATTGCTCTTTATCAAGACATATAAATCAAAGAATCAACACATTTTGGTATCAGAGAATATACATCCAACTTCCTAGACACAACTTGTTATTAAGTATCACTTGAAACACGGGTGTGACTTTTATCATTAAGCATGTAATGAAGGGTGGTCCAAGCACTATTTTCCAATTTTCTCTGTCCATCACTATATAAGTGGTCTGAATTTTTTTCTTAAATATTAACCAACTTATATAAAAATGTATGCATCTTCTTAACAATAATGTACTTTTATGGTTTGCATTGCAGATAAACTAAAACATAAATATTCGAATCTTAAGCATTCATTTTACCCTAATTTTATCAGCTAAACAGTGCTAGGGACTACAATAGCATTAAAAGCACTAAGACATAATTCATAGCCCCAAATATTCTATAACATTTTACATCAACATTTCTCAACCTTCCTAATGCTGTGACTCTTTAATACAGTTTCTTATGTTGTGGTGATCCCCAACCATAAAATTATTTTTGTTGTTATTTTATAATTGTAATTTTGCTATTGTTATGAATAAGAATATAAATATCTGTGTTTTCTTATGGTCTTGGGGGATCCCTGTAAAAGGGTCATTTGATCTCCCAGAAAGGTTGTGACACACAGGTTGAGAACTGCTGTTTTAGATGGTTGAAATAGAATTTTCAAATTCGGTAAGCTTTTTTTTTTTTTTTAAGTGGTTGTAATTCTATTGATCACTCTTTTAATGCAGCATTTGTCCACATTACTTATTTAAAGGCTGGAAATGAGAACATTACCTTCAACCCACATGAATTTGTTTGACCAGAAAATTTAAAAGTGAAATATTTTACAAGCTACCAATGACACTTCTACATATTTGTCTCTAAGACATCTAGATGATACAAGAAATGGCTGATGTAGAAGTATACTCTGTCACAGCTTATATACACCTTTACATAGAGGCATTCGAGAGTATCTGACTACACTATTTAATCTTCACTAAAATGTTATTGACTTTGAAGATAAAATTGATTCCTTTAATTTCACTTTCTGTTTTTATTTTCTCAATAGTTCCATCGTTGTCTGCTTAATGGAACAAGGAATTGGAAATCCTGGCTTCACAGTTTGCTTTGAGTGAAACTTGGAGACTGTGAAGCAGTCAGGTTAAGTACTAATGTCCTTTGTTTGTAAGTCTTTCTGTGCTTGGTAACTTTTGATATTTCCAGTAATGACACATCACCTATCATCTTAATATTCCTTTGAATTGTGAAGCTGAACCGTATCATTGAGAAAGCATAAGACTGCATATTTTATTTATGGATATTATGTGTGCTTGACATGAATTTATCAGGCTCAAGTCTTCTTGCTTAGAAACAATGACTTGATAGTCATATTATCTATTTGGTGTCCAGAAAGTATGGTGTTGCATATGTGTAAAATATTATGTGGATAAAATGTTCCTAATTTTATCCTACATTAATTTTCTCAGTATCACATTTTCATAACAGTGCTTCGTTGTAAACATGTACATCCCTGCATCTATTTTAATTTTGTCATGAACTCCACAGTCACATGACAGTATTATTTTCTTCATTTATTGTACTGTCATGAGATGCCTACTTTTATTTTTGAACCAGGCACATTTTAAACATCAAATTGTTTTTTTATAGCAAAGTATCAAGTTATTATACTAACAGTATAAATACAAATTCAAATGTTACCATCTTGACATTTTGATGTACATTTTCATGTATCATTTTTATTAGTCTTCTATGATCATAGATCAGATGGATTTAAAGTTTTACATATGATGTGTTTTCACTTAAGGGTTTGTTTCCTATAGTTTCTCATGTTATATTAGATATTGGATATTCCTATTCTCATTAAATATTCTTTAAAATATGGTTCTAGAAGCTGCATAATATTTAATATATGCTTTAATACATTCATAGTTGACTACTTTGGTTTTAGTCACTTTAGTGTATTTTAAGTCATATGAAAATCTGTCATGAAGATAACTGTTCAGAAGTACACATATGATTCACTACTGATCTAGAAATTTCTTTCCACAAGTACAATTTCAGAGAACATGGATCTAAAGCCCTACGTTTGACCTTCCCTATCAAGTCAAATTGTCCTTGGGAAGGGATGTTCCATCTCAGTGCAGAGTGGTGGGATGTCCAATTCACTGTGACCTTGATAATCTCATTATTATAAGCAGTATGTGCCACAATCACGTCTGTCAAGTTTTAGAAAAATTACCAGGGAGTTTTAACTTCATTAAACATGTGAATACCTGTAATAAGTCTGACAATTGCAGTATTGAGTCTAACGACCCAGTGAACAGCATGTTCATTTACGCAACCCTAGATTATCTCAATAAGTTGCTCTATTCACATCTGTGTGATCCATTATTATTTGTTATATTTTTCAAAAATGACTCTTTTACATCTTTTCCCTTTGGAAACTACTGGGGATTTTGCATTATGTTCTGACTTTTTCCTCCCTGGATATTGTATCTAGATTGAAGATTGAATTAGATTTATATGTTAGTCTAGTTTTTAATCCATGTCACATGATCCCCTGCTGAGTGGGCCACATAATCATAGCACATTTCACTATTGACATGCTTCCTTCCTTCCCTAAGAGTTATACAAAAATATTGCCTTGCACATTGATGCAAGTTTTCACTAAATTTTTAAGCATTTATGTTACTTAGAGTAAAATGTCATATTCATCTGCAAACTCTCCCAAAGCCTCAGATCTCTGATTTGACATTCCTATTTTTGGTTTTATTTTCATTTGAAAATAGATCCTAAATCATGGTAAAATGTTTCCTCTTTGCTTCTTTTAATTTCTCCCCAATGTTTGTTTCTAATTTATATTGTTTAACACAGTTTTAGAATTTTCCAATCTTTGTTTTCTCTGTTCATATTTGTCTTCCTTTGATTTATTATTAAAGGTGGCTATGTGATAGTTTTTCAGGAAAGATGAAGAGGGTAGGGGGCACTGACTTCACCCACAGGCTAAGTTTACTTGTCAAATGTTTACGATTCACGATTTCACTCAAGGCTGAGAAATGACCTGGGAGATGAGCATTGCCATTTCAGTTTTTATAAACAAGGGCATTTCTAAAGTTCAGAGAGATTCTGTGGGCAGTTCATTCACAAGAAGAACCTGGTAGACTGTGAGTCTAGCAATCAATCTCTATCCACCCTGGATCACGAACTAGACTTTCATTATCTTTCATTATTGGCTTTTACATTTTTTTTTTACTGTTAAAGCTTTTGAAAATATTTCCAAAAAACATTTTTAGCTCATCTCTAATCACGTAAATTCTTTCAAAGGCTGTTTTGAAAGCTTTAATCTAATTTTGACAATAGAAGGTCTATATACTTACAGCATTAAAACCCTTGCTGCTTATTCAGGTCCATTTCTTAAAGTTCTTTGGAAATATATTTCAGTTTAAAATAAGGATCTAATTACAACCTTGGGAAAAACATCTGCTGGTCAATATGATGTGGTTCTATAGAGAGAAACCTACCATTAATTAATGACATCACAACAGAAGGTGAAAGAAAGCTTGGAAATGACAGGTGACAAGACATGAAGACAGTCTTCCCTCTTTAACTTATCACATCTCTATGCTCCCAAAGGAAAATATTTGCTTCATACAACAAGTAGACCCAGACATTTACAGCCTTTTTCCTAATCTACAGTTTCTCTTTCTATATCTCAGTCACCTAAAGTCAACTACTCTCAACAACAACAATAACAACAACAACAACAACAAGATGTTTGTCTTATGTGTCTAGAGAGATTTTTTTTTTTAGTGGCTAAGAGCACTTCCAGGGTTTGACTTCCAAAACCCACATAGCACTCACAACCACCTGAAACTCCAGTCCTATGGAATCCAATGTTCTTTTCTGCCCTCTGTGGGAACTGCATTCATGTGATGCACAGATATACTTGCAGTCAACCTTCCCATATACATAAAATAAAAATAAAGGAAAAATACTAAAAATACTTGTCTTGACTTTCTAGAAAGAGAGACCACATTGCCATGGCTTTTTTATAGTTGCTCTAACTTTGTGATTATTTTTGATAATCTCTTCTTATGCCCTATTTACAAATTAAACTGTGTGATCAGTAGGTACACAAAGGAAGAGAATAGCATCTATAGGGTTCCGGTTATCTGAAGTTTCATGAGTCCTGGAATGTATCCCCTATAGATTAGGATGGTCAAGTGTGCTCTCATTGCTTTTTGCTGGGAATAACATGCAACTACATGCAATGAAAGTCATGCCTACACTGTAACTGATTATTGTTTATTAAGAAGTTAAGTGCCAAGGCTTTAACGTATAATTTCAGAAGTCTGAGGATTATGCTGTAGTTCACTTTCAGAGAATGAGGAGATAGAATCATAGAGCTATCCATGCTTGATCATGGCCTGGTCTTTACTGACGTACACTCTTCCTCTGCTGGCAACAGAGGCCAGGCAAGAAGTTCAGCCCCTTGGCCTTCCCATCTGAGACAAACACTAGCTGTATGTTATCTTTTCTTCACAGCAGCAGGATTTCTTGGAGGAGTAATGCTGCCTTTCATTTCTCTTTCAGGATGTGTGTGCCTTTGACCCATAAGGTGAGTTATTTCCAGCAGCTTTCTAACTTCTTGGTCATCTATCCAGGAAGATGCTCATATTACAACAGCAGCTTCTTGAAGTTCTAAGGTCTATGAGACATACCGTTTGAGATATAGCCTAGCTAGAGCACTGACAGATTCGGTTTCATGTCTCCTCAGTCACAGATGGCCTAATAATCACAAGTTAACCTTCACCATGATCTGAAAAGCCTATCCAGGCATAAGGTACTGAGTTTCAGTTAGTAAAATTTGCTAACGGTTTCTGGAGAAGTTAACCAGTACAGACTCCTCATCTACACAATTCCTATTCTAACAGCTCTAGAAGATTCTCTGTCCTGTGGTATCCAAATCATTACTTCTCATCTGTTTTTCTCCTTATTCATTGACCATCCATTTACATGGCAGTCATTTAGTTGATGGAATAACAATGATCAAATTAACCTACCCTAAACATCAACATAACATCTGGATTATGTGATGGTTCTGTACCTCAGTGTGGAACAGCACTTACTCATACATTACATCAATCTTCATGAAAGGCCCTCAATTTTAAATCCCATCTTCCCAATTACTCTGAAATTTTGACTTAAGGACGTTTGAACACAGCTACTCTTGGAGAGATGCCATGTTTATCAGCAGCAGAGGAGCTCCAGTGAGCCCTGGGTTTCTGGCAGCTATTAGCAGCAGCTGACTCTCAGCTCTAAGGGTAATATCATGGTGGAACCACAAAAGTCATGTTTCAGAGTTCAGAGAACCAGCACTCCCACCGAGAGACTAGAGGCTTCATGTGTAGCAACAAAACTAGCAGCATCCTTAACCACTGTCGGCTTTCTTCCCACTCCCAGCTGTTCAACCCAGGAGCAAAGAAAAGAGGTTTGCAAGTCCCTGTCAACACTAGAAAAGTACAGTAGCCAAAGTAAAGGCTCTATGAGCATTTTGAGATGCCACTCTCATCACCGATAGAGTTATAATTTTCTGCTTGTTTCAAAAGGCTTTTGAAAACTAGTCATTCTCATAGTTTACAAACATAAAGCTACTCCTTTCTGGTCCCATCCTCAGACACTATTAGTGAGGTGCTAGATGGGGTGTTAGTACAGGAAAGTGTGACAAGCTCTCTTATGGGCTCTTGCATGTAGAGGGTGCAGGATTCACTTCAAGAATCATTGTCAGTAGTCTACATCATTTGGGAGATTGTGGTATAAATATTCACTTCTTCTAGGCATGTCAAGTCCTCTTAAATTCTTGCCGGATCTGCTATCTGTTGCCAAGTTACAGTGAGGGTAGCACATGTCCTAGCTGGCCTGAACATGAGATTTACAGAGCTGAAAGAGGCATGTTTTGCAATATAAAGTACAGCATTGGCTTCACAGCAAGTCTGACCAATGTGATGGAGGAGACCTGGCTGGGGAAACAATGTAGTTTATTTCCTGATCAGGGGGCAGGAGAGAGTAGTATAAAGAGATAACATAGGAATTCACAATCAAGGAAAGACCCATACAGAGGAAAAAAGAAACATTTGCAGGGTTATAGAGGCAAGAAAGTACCCGGAAACACTCAAGAAATACTAAGCATGAAGAGTAAGGGCCAGGATTCTGACTTAAGAAACAGGAAACGAGACTATAAAAGTTAGTGGTGGTTCTGAAGTGGTCACCTCAGAAATATTTTTTTTTTTTTGTAGAAATAGCTTTTAGAAATAACATACGGACTGTTGTGATACATTCTTTACATTGGAATTGAAACACAGAGGCTGGTAAGATCTTTAGGATAAAGAAAGCAAGGAGGGCATGTTCAGAATAAAATCAATGTTTGTAGAATAGAAAAAATGCAATTTTCAGGGGCCCATCTTGGGGAGAAAGTTACTGGGACAGAATGATGAATTGAACTGCCAACTGAGAGAGAGAGAGAGAGAGAGAGAGAGAGAGAGAGAGAGAGAGAAGACATTTCCAAAGTTTTCCCAGGATCCACCATTAGGATGATACTATCAGATGTTTGGAAACAGGAGGAAGGGCATTTATTTTTAGTGAATAAGCTCAGATAATAACAGATAGCTCTGAACACCTGAGTTTCGGTGGCCTATGTGAGTATCTACTACTGTGAAAGAACACCCTACTCCATGCCCAGTCTTGAAAAAATAGCACTTAATTATTATTTCTTACTGCTGTGTATGATGCTTGGGCTGAGTTGGACAGTGCTTGTCAGGAGATAGAATTGGAGCTGAGGTTAGACTTTGGCTGGGGATGATGGGTATTCAAGATGGCTTCCTCATGGTGATTGGCTTCTCGAGGTGAGGACAGAGGCTTTGGGACCTTGTAAGGCCTGGAATTGGAATAGCATAACTTCCCCAAACTTTGTTAGTCATATGGTCCCAGGCTAATGCAAACTCTAGCTGAAGGAAAACAGACTCTACTCAGCAGTGGAGTATCAACAAATGTGCCCCTAGTTTATATTTTCCACAAGGCATTGAAGACCCACATTCAGGGATGTTTGAGAGACAATTATGAACCCTGGTCTGGGTCTGCTGAAAGAAATCAGGAGAAACATGAATGGAAATATTTTCTAAGGAAAATTAGCAATCTAAACTACAAGATAAAGTCAAGAGGTTATGAATGATAAAAGAATAACATTACGAAGGGAACTAATTGATGCAAGGGAGAAAGTAAAGCAGGGGGCAAGGAACAGGGAGCCAGTCTCTGTGCAAGAGAGGTCAGAATGTAAGAAATGAGTAGAAACCAGTGCTGTCTAGATGTTGGAAAGGATGAGTTACTAAGGAATGTTCAATAGACATCAGTAACTTCTCAGGACACATCAGCAGTAGCATTAACAAAGAAATAATATTCCACAGGACTGAGGTCAGAGAAGGAGGACAGAGCATAATACTGCCCTTCTGGGAGGAACTGGTATCAGCTGGGCAAACACTCAGAGATCTGGCTCTGCCCAGTGAGAACAGAGAAGCAGGGCATGCCTTCCTGCTGGTTTTATTTGCCTGTTTGTCAGGTGGCTTGGAATGGTCAGCAGAAGGTAAGGAAACAAGAGAAATGAGGCAAGTGGACTTGGTCAGTGTAGGAGAAGGTTAGCTTCTGAAGGATTGGGGGTGAGGTATGGAGGAGACAGGGTGCAAAAACAAAGCAAGGTTCATGCGTTTGATTATTCAGGGATATGGTGGAGGGGGGAGGGAGCTAGCGTAAGTCTTCAACTTTCTGGAACAAGGCCTTCTACCCTGACAGAGGTCCTATATTTCCCATTCTGGTCCCCCACTCTCCTGTCAGAGAAGTCCCAGGGAGCCTTTGTTGATTCAGACAGGAAGACAGAGGGCTCCTTCCTCCTCAGAGCAGCTGTAGAACATTTCTTTAAATTCTAATTCCATGCTTTGATTTTTGATAGCTTTTTCTTTCTTTGCAAGCTTTGTGTATAATAAAAACGAAACAGAACAGTACAAAAATATGATGGGTTTGATATGAACTACTTCTGTCCTGGGCACACAGAACTGGAGAGGACTCTAAAGACCTGAAGATGAGAAATTTGTAAGAAAGTTTTGTTTATCTATCTGCATTATATTTTCTTTTTTGCTGATTTGTTCTAATTGCTGATTATTAAATGAATAAATCATGATATTTATTTAAATAATAAATTATTTAAATGATAAAATTTAAATAATGTTAAATGTTAGGGATTTATAATTATTTGTCATTTATAACACAATTTATAAAGAGAAAGAAAATGGTTGCAAGCAAGCAAGGACAGCATATAGTCACTAGCTTTGGGGAATTTTTGAAAACAAACAAACCAACCAGGACTAGTCACACTAAATTATTATCAAACCTACATCTGGTTGCATAAGGAATGTCACAGGTTTTCTTTTCCCTCTTCCTTTTCATGTTAATTTTGCTTCAGAGCTAAATGAATTTTTAAGACAATTTGAAGATTTTATATAAAGCTATTTTCAGCTAATATGTTTCCTTCATAAAGATATAGAAATTATTTGACAGGAAAATAGTATGAATTTAGAGTTGAGTTTGTGAATCTAGTCAGTTGAGCCAAAGAATGTAATAAAAATAGAGGGCTGAATAAATTAGTTTATTATAGCACAGGTTAATATGACCATGCCATATATGCTAGGCCCCCTTGTACCACTTGATAAAATATGAAAGGCTAGCATTGCCCTTTGCCACTCAGAGCAAGATTTTAATTTTTATGTCTTCACCATAAAAATTGCACACTATATGGAGTCAATGAGTATTCTTTTTTACGTCAAACTGAACAGTAGAGGGAGGAAGTGTGCCTTTCATTTTTGTGTTCGTATGTTTGTCATGCCTTGAAGAGATGAGAGGTAAATAAGTGAATAAAAAAATGAAGAATTGAAATAAGTTTTATTATCAACTGAGATGTGGCTATCACATGTATAATGTATGTAATATGTAATTATCATCCCAATTACTGTATTATATAAAATGATCTTAAAAGCATAAAACTTACACAATATGCTAGAGTGATGGGGAAACCTTAACTGCTAAACGAGATGTTAGAGAATGTTGATAGAAACACATGAAAGATTTTCCAATATCGTCTGGTAGAAAAAGAAATATTGAATGTTTTGATATATTTTATGCCCATCTTTGCTACAATCAGGAAGGGGGTGGTGCACAAAGCTTTTAGTGGATGGAGGTTTCCAGGAGACAAAATCCTCCTCTCCCTTTAACTTTTAGGAAAAACAATTTTGTACCTAAGAAGACTGATGGGAAGGTGCAAAATGAGCAGAACTGTACTTTCCCATCATAGCTCTAGGAGACATAGCAAAATAAAGTAGATATTTTTAAAGTATATTATTTTATACCATGAAGTGAATAAAATATTTTAGAAAGAGAACACTTCATTCTCTTTAGTCATTCACATGGACTAATTGCTCCATTTGACTTAATCTCATAGATGGATTTATGGTGTCTAGCTCGGAATATTCTATGTATGCTAATAACTTCTCTTTTAGGGTTTGGAGTTCTCAGTAATAATGTTGTAAATTGACTGCTGAGGATACTCTGTAATTCTACAGGTAGCATTTAGCTTCTTGGTGTTATAATGTAAAAGAAGATGAAAGGGTCACAACCTCAAGAGGCATTAAATTTTTGAAAAATAATAATAGTTAAAACTTGTAATTGATATATAGGCATTTGTGTACTCCCATATACAATAAAAAAACAGTAGCTCTGCTAGCTTTGTTCTTGAATTTGGAAAACAAAGGAGATCACAAGGAGAGAAATGAGACAAAACCACAAAAACTGGATTTCAGAAAGGCTTAGTTGTCACTTAGCAGACTGTATGTTACCAGGACTAAAACCTAACTGGAAGAGTCTCTTCAGCATTTAAAGCAATAGGAATGCACAGGACCCTAGCTGAGCACCCTGCAGAATCTACATCACATTTATTCAAACAAAACGCATAAAGAGTAAATGCATGTTGGCATGCATTATTTTATTAGTTTTTATTGATTGGGTTTTTTTTTTTTCTGTGATGCTGGAGATTGAATCCAGGGTTTTATACAAACTAATCAAGTATTATACCACTGAGTTATACTCCCAGACCTGGCACATCTATTTTTTTAAACATTGTTAACAAGTAAGGATTTAGAAGTGTGCGTTGGCTATTGCCAATGACTTTCCAGTGGCCTGGACCTGTACTGTTCTACCTCCCTATAATTGGCACCAGCCACCCTGCACTCCTACAAACCCTCACCCTCCTGCCCCGCTTCAGAAATCTGAAGTTTTTGGTGGGAATTATTATTTTTGACTTTACTGTCTGAAAAATGGCAGGTGAAAAAAAAAACCCAATAAATCACCACATCAAGCGATTCCATTGTATCAGATGCATGCTTAAGAAAGGATGTTGCTCTAATCCTATGTTAGGCAAAGCATTTGAGAAAATAGGACAGGGGGTCTTTGTACACAACTGCTCAATCCCGACAGCCTTGATCCCACATCAAGGTTAGAAGTTCAGTGAGTTTCCATTGGTGGAATGATTGTATAAGTTAACGCCATTCAGAATCACTTTAACTTGCACAGCTGACTTGAGAGACGTGTGACTAAGCTTCCAAATTGGCACCCACGGCACATTTGTAGGAGCTGCCTTATCTCTGCACCACTTCCTCCCCCCCCTTCTCACTTCCTGCCATTATCACCATCAATTTCATCACAGGCAGCTGAAGTTTCCCTTTCAAAATCAAAAGCCCTTGGAGAATAGTTCTGCTTAAAGCCATAGGTCACTAAATATATGGATGATTATGATGACTCTTTTTCATTTCCATTTTGATTAAGTGAAAGTCTCTTAATTTGGGTCCTTATTGATACATAAATCTGTAGAGAAAATGAACATGCCTTTATAATGTAACCAACATTACATGATTTATTGTTCTTATAATGTGTAAATACAGAAAGAAGGGGGAGAATAAAAGAGTCCAGCTCTCAGTTCCCTGGATATGAACCAGTGCCAGGGACTAATGGAGCAAACTCATCCTGAACGTCCAGCCTCCTGCTCTCAATGGCTCATGTCTCCTCATTTCAATCGAACTCAGTCTCCTATTTGAAAAGCCGTCTAACATTAATCTGTCTATGCTATTCAACTGACCTTTTGGTGGGAGGTTTGTGAGTGATAAAATGAAAGGCTCAAAATGGGTTTCCATACCTGATTGTGGACTTTGTTTGGGGATTTTGGCTACCGCTTGAGGGCTGGAGGTGGAGTGCGTTCGTTGGTTGGCAGAGCTGTGGATGCTGCTGGGAACCACTGATGATGCATTCTTTCGAGGCTTCATGTCTTGTAGCCACATAGGTGAGGCTTCAAAGGCCTGCATCCTCCGAGCATGGCTGTTGGCATTGACTTTCAGGTAGGCCTGGGCCTTGTGTTCCTGTAGCTCCCCGTAGTTGGCATCAGTCACCCTGCACTCATATAAACCTTCATCCTTTTTCCTCACTTTGGAAATCTGAAGCTTGTGGGAGATGTCATTGCCTTGGACTTTCACTGTCTGAAAAATCGCAGGTGAAAAACAAAGTTTCACATCAAAGAGTTTTATTCACACTATCTTAAGTTTGCTAATGTTGGGAATAAAGGGTCTTAATGGCTTCATAGTACAAATCTGAAGGTCATATTCATCCTGTCCTACAAACAGCCTCATCAACAGACTCTATCGGTCATAAGCTCAATTTAAGCAGTGCCAGAGTGGTCCTGCTGTCCACATTTCCCAGATTCCCCTAATAGCCCTGTCAATTTTTCAACATGGGATTGGCCTCTGCCTAGTTAACTCAGCTGAATGAAACATTGAGGAAGGAGTCCATTTCTGGATAGATTTTTTTTTTTTTTTTTTTTTATGGCTACAAGACAACTCCCTCAAAACCAGGGCCAAAAAAAAAAAAGTTGGTCATAACAATTTAAAAACAGGATGCACTTTACTAAAGGCACTGATAATAGGCTTGGATAGTAATATTTTTCTTCTTAGTTACCTGTAGCAGGGCTCAGGCTACATAGAAATGGCATCTGAAATCAAGGCTCATTGTATATGCTCATGTCATTATACAAACTTGTGATGCTATTAATTGAACAATGATTTGATTTTTAAAACAAGTCAATTTTATTTATTCTAGTAATTTTATCCCAGATTAATAATAAGATCATGTGTCTAATGTATAATATTAAATATGTACTATGTATTCCATTTAATATATGAAATATATATATCATTAGAGCAGTTAATTTGATATATATCATATGTTAATCCATGATTGACAGACTAGAAGATCACACAAATCTGTCAAGTTTAAGGATTTGATTGATTTTATAAATACAGAAATGAAGGATGAAGAAGAAGGATATTCTAGCCATTACTATTGTAATTATGACAAATTAGCCTCATCTTCATGTTGTCAGTAGGTCAGTCTGGCCTAACAGCAAGTGCAGATTTATATCTGCCTTGGTTTCATATTTTGTGATTTATTTGAATACTAGATTTATAAATATTTTATATGAGTTATGAATGATAACCAACTTGAGTCATATTGTTTCATTACATCTCAAAATCCTATTGGATGGTTTCATTTTTGTTTTCCTGAGGTTGTTATTTCCTATTAAGAGTTGGTACTCCCATTACTTTGAATTATTAACATTATTAATATTGAAGTATTGCAGACCTTCATTGTTACACTTAGGTGACTATAAAAAAGAGCAAGAAAAACAGTGCAATAATCTCATTAGCTAGCAAATTAATAGTCTAGCCAATTTATAATTATTTATATGATTAAAACATGCAATTTTATTCATGGACTCTAAATTTAGGCTCAATTTTTAGGTCTTTAATAAGGTAAAAAAAAGACAACTGCCTCTCATCCTGAATTTACAAAATTATCTCTTCGAGCTCAATGAATTAAAAGGATTTAAATCTAAAATCTGTTTTGTACTAATGTTCACCTTGGGCCTTTTTGGCCATTTACTAAAGCATGCGCCCCCTGTCGCTTGTCCCCGTGACACTTACACTTATCTTGGTCCCGTCGTTGTCCGGGTCTCTGTCGGGTAAGAGCTCCACCTGTAGGACAAAAGTGCAAATGCTCAACCTCGCCCGAGTCCTCCAGTCCCAGGCGCCGCGTTACCGCAGCAGCGCAACCACTAGGAGAGATCCCAGCCTTCTGGTCTTGAAACACTTCAGCCAAGGGAATTGCAGAGGCAGAAGAACGACCGAGGTCCCTACCGCACTCAGTCCTGAGGCCAGGCCGGACTGCCTCCTATGCTCCTCCCTGGAGCATCCCTGAAGTCCCCTTCTCCCCTCATTGGATTCCAAGCATTCTCAGAGCATCATTGCGAACCCATCTCTCCTTGAGAATCCCTAAGGTTCCAAGTGATACCCTGGAGAGTCCTTGTGGTCCCCAAGCATTCCTGTGGTCGCCGCCCCAGTCCTCGTTGTCCCCAAGCGTCCCTGAGGTCCCCGCGGTCTCCTCTATCCTAGTAGTTACACCCGGAGAGTCCCTGTGGTCCCTGCAGCCCCGCAGGCTGTGCTCCCCCTTGCTGGCCCCAGGCTAGAGTCACAGCGAGGCTAGGTCTTCTTCCTCTCAGTTCAGTCTGCCCTGCCTGCAGGCTCGGGGAAGGGTAGGGACAGTCGTAAACCCAGGAGGGAACAGGAGTGTGGGTGGAAGTTTTCCGGACAAATTTCTGCATCTCTGACCTCGCTGCCGCTGACCAGTCAGTCCCCAGGTTCTCTTCACCGGACTTTCTCGGTCCTCTGGATCTCCTGTCCGAGTCCTCTTTTGCTCCGTGTGTCTCTTTCCTGCTCTTAGGGCGCTACTCTTTTTAGCTTCTTTACGTTTTCCTTCTCTTTTGGCTTTCTCCCTTCTCGTTTGTCTCCTGCTCTACTTTCTTCTCCATTCCAGGGCCTCTCCCTGCTTTTCTGATGCCTACCCCCATCTCTCCCTCTCCCCATCTTTCTCCCCCTCTCTCCTTCCCTCCCTCCCTCCTGTCCGCCCGCCCTCTCTCCCTTCTTCTCTGCACCCCCTGCCGTGTGTGTGTGTGTGTGTGTGTGTGTGTGTGTGTGTGTGTGTGTGTGTGAGAGAGAGAGAGAGAGAGAGAGAGAGAGAGAGAGAGAGAGAGAGCGCGCTAACCTAGAAGAGGAATATGATTCCCCTTATCCTTGCTGTTGGGGAGACAGAAGGAAGACTGGTGGAGGGTGCCCTGGTCTGTACCAGCGATACATTGCCAATTTGGACAGCTCCGGGTATTGGGTATTAAGAGCTGGTTAATTCTGGTCTAAATCGGGAAAGTCCCCGCTAGTGTGACTTCCCAGGTGCTTTTAACTTACTGTAACCAGGACAAATTCAGCCTTGCTCACTCTCACAGAGCAGGGAAGGTTCCCTTGGACGCATGGACCCTGGCGCTGGCTAGACATGCATAGAACTAAGAAAGTGACGAGCAGGGGTTCTGTGGGCTATAAGCCATGACTACCTGAGAGCCGGCCGCCTCAGTCCCATGCTCCAGGTCCTCTGGTCCCCGAAGGAACCACCACTGGATCTCCAGGTACACTGAAGCAGAGCCGCTTTGGAAAGCACAGGACATTTCCACATTTTGTCCCTCGGTCGCAGTCACGTTCCGCGGGAACTCGGTAAATTTTGCTGCAAGACAGAAATGCATCATTTTGGTATGTCTGTACCAGGTTTGCTAATGTCTCTTTCTTGGAGAACTGGACACAAGTTTTTGTTTGTTTAGCCTTTTTCATGGGCATTGAAAGGCGAAAATATAAACAGCAATAACAACCCCTGTGACATCTCTGCAGGGCTCCCTATCCCCATTGCTTTGCCTCTGCGTGCCTTGTTCTTGGTATCATGCCTACATCACTTTGTTCTTGATCAAGTCCAGATAATGGAGAGGTTAACGAGCTTGCCAATAGCTCTCTCTGCTAGCCAAGCAGCCCAGAGTTAGATCCAAACATCTTTTTGCCAGATTGCAGCATTCCCTAAAACTTACTGAGAGATCCACGGAGGTGCATTTTAGACCTTCTGTCCAATTGATATATGAGAAAGCCTCTGGATTCTTAAGTTTCTAAACCGTCTATGACTAACCGGGATGTTTCATGTTACAAATAAGTAGTAAGTATATTCTTACAATCCACAGTCTTAATCTGTCAAAACAGTGGTTAGTAATTTTGTTCTGGAGCCCAAGTAGTGAAACAAGTTGTACACTACCTAAGAGGCATATGCTTCATCCCTACAAGTTAACCTTCACGTTTGTTCCCTTCAAGCCATTATAAATTGACATATGTCAGGGGATATAAAAAAAATCATACGTCCATGTTTTGTTCAGATCAAAGATTATTTGAAAGACAATACAGAGACTCTGTCTAGCCCTTTTGCTAACCTTGACACAGCCAGCTTGGAAGATTAATAGATCCATGTGAAAGCCATAAAAATAAAATGCCCCTTCCTCCTTAGAGGCATTCCTTGAACATGGGATGATGTTTTTCTTGCTAACTAGGTGATTGTTCTTAGCCTTTCTAAGGGGCACTTGGCAAAGAGCTGATGGTCCTCTAGAAGAAACCTTCTATTTGTGGCTGATAGAAGGGCACAACCACACATAGGAAAGGAGGGTCGTGGATAGGATGGCAGGACTGATTACAGCTACTTTCTCCTCATTTCTTACAGATGGTGAATCTGGGTGGCTCTTTTCACTATTTATGAAATCTCAAAGGAACTGATTATGTTTCAAGGAAATGGACACTATGAGAAGGCAGCCTATCTGAATAGGGTTTTCTGCTCACATCAGCCAGCGGAATGGGACATTTCTGCTTGCAGAAGTGATGCAGTCTTCAGGAGGCAAACGCTGTGATCTGCTCATGGTGCTGAAGCATCCACTGCAGCCTGCAAAGTCCTGAACAACTGGGCCCAGCAGGCAGCTGCTGCTTATGATGCAATTAGTACCTGCTTGTGGGTTCTCTGGTAAACACTCATGGGGAAGAAGTCACAGGAACCAGAGAAGGAGACTAAAGCT
The DNA here is from genome assembly GCA_902168405.1 of Peromyscus aztecus. Taxonomy (NCBI): domain Eukaryota; kingdom Metazoa; phylum Chordata; class Mammalia; order Rodentia; family Cricetidae; genus Peromyscus; species Peromyscus aztecus. Next base: position 42,248 of record CABHPQ010163985.1, read on the forward strand.
TTCTGCATACAGGGAGTACTGGCAGAGAGAAATCCCTTCCAACCATCAGCTCTGTATTCCTAACGATTGTATGTGCATGAGTGGTTGCCCTGTTCATGCACATGGAACACACACAGACACACACACACACACACACAGACACAGACACACACACACACACACACACACACCATACCACACCACACCACACCGCACCTGTGTATGTGCTCACCGAAGAACTCAGCCCATTGCCAGTCTGGCGTCTACTAGATTTTCTTAGAAACCTGGCTTGCTTGCGATTAATAAACTTTGAAGGAAAAAAAAAAGCCAAGCCGAAGACTATTCATACTACCTACACCCACTGTTGGCTTGATTTGAGCCACTCTAGGGTTGTCTGTCCATTCTTCCAGTTGGTACAGCACACGCACACACACACAGCACCACATACACACTACAAGCAACGGACTTACCTTGAGAAGAAAGCCCTTGTTGTACATATAACACGGAAAAGAACACAAATCCAACAGACGCCAAAAAGATCCCCATCATGCCAAGGGAGGGAGGCACATTCGTGTAGCCAAGAGACCCAAAACCTGAAAAGACAGGCAAGCAAGCGTGTCCACAGGCTGCTTTCAGAGCCCGGGGCGCGACACTGCACGCATGCTGCCGCTCGCAGCGAAGACTGGCTTGGGCACTGGGGATTGCGACTGGCGAGGGTTGGACCAAAGCTGGCTGGGATCCGGAGGCTTCAGGCGCAGACCCGGGCTGCCACGCTGCGAAGTGTCTCCGCCGGCGGCTGGCTGCTTCCGCTACCTGGCAGCTCGTCCCACGTCAGCCGCTCGGCTTGCGTGCTCGCCGCCCTCCCCACGCCCAGCGAGCCGGCGGCGAGTGGAGCGGGCGCGGGGCGGTGCGGACTGGGCTCGCGCGGAGCCCAACTTTGCCTCTAATGGCTGCGATGATGCCTTTAACTCTGTGCGCGCCGGGGCTGCGCACCTGCTGGCCAGGGGGCCCTGCCAGACTTCTATGCACCGGTCCGCCTTTACCCCCATCAGCCGTCTCGGGCTTCGCCTCTGCAAAGAGGACAGGACAAATATAGGGTCTTGGCGTTTGTTCGGGGATAGGAGAGAGGAATTTGAGAAGGAAGTTGAGGCATTGTTAAAGACAGAGGAGGGATGGATGGGTTGGTTGGGAGTGACTGCTTTGGAGCGATGAAAACAGCCCTTGGAGGGAAATGCTGCTTAACCAGTTATTAACTGCTCCAACTAGAGCGATCACATGCTATTATTTCACCAGAATGTATTGTGAGCAGCTTGCAACCCAGGAGAGGCCATTCGTGCAGGCATTGGATCACTCCAGCTGGCAAATGGAAGGCACAAAAAGTACTCAAGTCATGTACTCAGAGAATGTTCCCGAAGGAAAAGTCTACCATGCAATGCAAACCATCTTTTTATTCTTATACTCATTGCTTGCTTTGCCTCCCTCCCACAGTATTTCTGGTGGGGGAGGGGTTTTTACAAATCATTAAGGTCCTATTAATGATTTCTTTTTGTTTTGTTCAATTTCTTTTGCATAATAGTAATTATGTAATAGTCTGTAGGATTATGTGAATAAAGAATATTATTTTAAGCACAACAAACCCCCCAAACAAGGTAAAAACTCCAATAAGTTTCAGAACTTGGAACAAGCCTGGTCATTTGTCTTGGGAAAGCTTGAGATGTATACTGTATTTTTAAAATATAAGAATCTTAAATAAACAAACAAAACCCCAGGAACTCTTGTCAGTTCTTGTGCGATCTAATTATTACTCAATGAGTTCACATCTTAAAATTTATTTTTCAACAGAAAGCACAGAATAATGTAAAATATTTTCATTATTTTTCCTGTGCAGATATACCTCCGTTCTTCAGTATTAATTGGAAATATGCATTAGTCTTACAATGCTACCAGAAAACCAATGAAGCTTATGTATTTTCATCTTCGAAGTTAGGAGTTTGTGCTTGGCTGATTCCTTTCCTGCCACAAAAACTTAACCCTAACGTGTCTGTAGGGTTTTAAAACAACTTGTCTCCTACAGCTGAATGCAGCAGGAATTTAAAATGTCAAGAAATTAAGGCACAAAAACCTGATAGCAATATAATTTATTTTGTGAAGGTATAGTTACTCTCATTGTGGGTAGATGCAGAATAGGAGATTTACAGACAGACATGGGGAGTTCTTTATGCCTGTTCATGTTTACGCTAAGCATGCTTTACATCTGCCTTTGCAGTGAGTGGGGAGAGAAGGGTGAAGATTGTCATACTTGAAAAAAGGTATTTTTTGTTCTAACATTCTGTCTGGGAGAAGGTGTTCAGTGTATAAAAACACAACAAAGGTCAGGGCACCTCCTCCATATCAAGCAATATTTCTTGGAAAACAAACAATATATTACAGGCATTAAGTGTTCATCTGGCAGGTCGTCTTCTAATTTAAATGTTACGCCTAACACTGGCATATGGGGACTGCAGGGTTTTAAGTTTCTTTACAGCACTTAGCATAAACAGTTTAATGTGTCCTGGGAATGACTTCAAGGTTATCTGTTGTTCAAATAGTTTCCAGTACCAAGAAAGAGCACCCATCGGAAGCAAGGCACATAGCTTTAAATGGAGAAACTGATCACTAGCTGCAAACATTCAGTGGGAAAAGCTTGAAAGTGCAAAGAGAGAAAAGAGCTATTATTAGACAGACAAACCATCAAAATTCATGACCAAGAAGTTACACCATCTATGTTATATAAAGAGGGAGGGAGTGAAAAGAACAGAAGGAAGGTAAAACTGGAAAAACATTTGATTCTTCTGAGAAAATCGCCTCATAGATATTTTACTTTCAGTTTTTCCAATGTAGGCCAAAGTTTTTCTTAAATATTCATTCCTGCATCTCAAAGAGTACAAATAGTGCTGGCAAGCACCTTTGCATGATTCAATATAGAGCATTTACCTCATTAAAGACTAAATACGTGTTCAAGATTCAAAAGGAGATGAGTTTGTTAAAAAGCAAATGTAACCAATAGAGCAAATGGCTGTTCTGAAACAGTCATTGTAGTACACTATATTTTACAAGACTGTAGGAAAGGCCAGTTTTCTACATCAAAATGTGGAAGGAATGTTTCTTTTCCATTTTTCCTTTCCCAAAGCATGGCTAATGTGTAGTCTTATAGAAATGACTGTAAATTTCTTTCTTTTTTTTGTTGTTGTTGTTTTTTTTTGTTGTTTTGTTTTGTTTTTCGAGACAGGGTTTCTCTGTGTAGCTTTGCACCTTTCCTGGAACTCACTTGGTATCCCCAGGCTGGCCTCAAACTCACAGAGATCCACCTGCCTCTGCCTCCTGAGTGCTGAGATTAAAGGCGTGCGCCACCACCGCCCGGCTGTAAATTTCTTCTTAATGTCACTTAATATTCACTATTTTGCTTTCTAAAAATTTAATCATTTGTACTACCACAATTGTCCTTCTCTCCAAAGTTTGTGCTGCAGATGGTTGTGCCTCCTTGGAACATAATTCAGTCCCTTTGAGTCTTTCCGTTGCCTTGCACTAGCCTTTTATTTAGGTTACATTTATGTACTGTTTGCAAATTGAAAGCTGCTTAACTTTGTCTTTCAAACAAGTTTCCTTTGCAGGCTTCTGCAT
>CABHPQ010163987.1:0-19144 GCA_902168405.1 Peromyscus aztecus
TACATCATAAAACAAATTTAGTGGGTGGCAACATGCTTTTGAAAAGCCAACAAAATAATTTCAGAATCCAACAAAAAAATACTAGCTCATTGCCCTTAGGAAGGTCAACTGTTGCCTCATAAACCCTTTGTTTTCACGAATAAATACTGGACACCTGGTGTAAATTGTATTATTTTCTACTTGTGGATCATAGGTCAAAACAGTTGAAAAGCTAGCTTGAGGGGTGGGGATGTAAAAAGACGGCCTCTAACTATAAAACTTTCTTTAAAAACAAGCCCGTTCTTTTGTTTTTAAGCCCATTATATCCTCACTATCCTTCCCGCCTCTGTATCCCCTGCTCATCATCCTCCCAGAATAAAAGACAAGCTAGCTCCTGCACACACTTAGCTTGTTTTGTTACTGGGAAAAATAATTTCCTCTTCATCTTAGGATGGTCCTTGACGGCCATCTTCTCTGCCTCAATATTTAACACTACATAAACAAGGGCTTCCCTTAGCCTAATGCCATTTACATTTGTAAACTCCTAAACTACCGTTGGTAAGAGGAACCTCAGAGATCATCTGGGCCTGCCATGCAGTTGGAGAAAAGAAACCCACAATCCACAAAGCATTGAACCTTAACCTTAGATCTCTAGGTTCCCATGCCGATCTTTCTTCACAGCCCTCATCCAGCCCCGTCTGTCTCCTTGTAATCCTTCACTGGTCTCCCTAGCTTTGTTCATGGCCAGTTGTTCCTAAGCACTGCTGCCCTCTCACAGTACATGGTTCTGGCCACTCCATGCTCCTGCTTACATCTTAGGAAGACTCAGCCCCGTGTAGTGCTAAGTTTCTTAGTTTGTTGGCTTTTAGTCAAGACAGGCAGGTTCCAACTCACCTCTCCTAGGACATGATTTCAGCAAATCGTGGCTTCTCCAGCCAGACTGGTTTACCTGTTCTCCTCTACCAGCCTTGCTCATCTATGCCTTGGCCCAAAATTTCACTTTCTCGCCAGTGGTGCCTTCTCTCTTTCAATAATTTCTACCTGCGGGTTGGCTCATTCCCTCCGTAAAACAACCCAAATACCATGTGAAAAAGACAAGACCGAGTTCAAATCCCCACTTCTCCCATTTGACAGGTGTGTGGACTTGGTCTCATGGTCTGACTTCACCGAGCCCTGGTCTCTACATCTTGATTGCAATAAGCATAGTAGTGGTAATGTTATGCTTCCCTGTACCCATCAGTCTCCACCCCACCTTCACCACAGAGATACACATTGCTTATTGCTTTCTCTGCCTCTTTCCATGCTGGCCAACAGAGCTTTCTGCAGTATTGGCGGGCTCCATCCATTTGTAGCCACTGAACACATGATGACTGAGGAACTAAATATTGATTTTAATAGACACATGTGGCTAGTGGCTACCATCCTGGGGAGTGTATTTCTGTCTGTAAGCTCAGTGAAGGCAGAAGCCACACAGGTCTCGTTTATCATCTTATCCCTAAGCAGTGAGTGATGGTGACAACTTATTTCATCCTCACCTGTGTCAGCACAACACTTAGGACTTGATTTTTTTTTTTTTAACGATCGTTCATATAGTTCTCGCCACAGCTTCTGAGGTTAGATTCAAGAGAATTTGTTTAAAGTGCTGATGCATAGTAGGGGTTCAATAAGAGGTAGTTATTACTGTTCCAAACACCTCCCTGTAACCATTCCCACTGATTTTTATTGTTCCTTTCCCTGGGCTGGCTCTTCTTTTGTGTAAATATTCTGTCCCACACTTATACTGGCAGCTCCTTGGGGCAAGCTCCCTAGCATGCTTTCTGGGCTAGCCCTTACCTCAGCACTTGTTCTTGACTAATAATGGCCTCTAACTCCAGCTGAGATGCTGGTGAGCAGCAGATAATCTGGATAGTCTTATTCTTTGGAATGCCTCCCAAACACACACACACACACACACACATACACACACACACACACACACACACACACACACACACACAATGTGCAATAAAATGAAAGTGGCTTGTATTAGCTGAAAACATCTTAATGTTCCTTCTCATGGGAATGCAGGCACAGTGGGCAAAGAAACAGAGTCTCACAAAAGAGGAGCATGAGGGAGCCATATTGGCAAGACACCCACCTTCTTTTAGGCCACTATGACCATAGCTGTCCCTATGGATGCAAAAGTTCAGTTAAAAAAATTCAGTCAAGCTAGTATTCTTGGTATCAAACAGATTTAAAAAAAAAACTGCTATTGAAATGAACTTCAATTTTTCTTTTGCACACTGCCAGGCTGAGGAGAGCTAATTATCTCCTTTCCCTGTAGTGACTGCAGTCAAGTAGGCACCAGGCACAAGCTAACTGTGAAGTGTCACTGTGGGAAGGCATGAGGGCAGGAGGGGGATGGTCTGAGATGATGGCCTGAGGGAAGAGGGTGAAGAACTGCCTGTAGGTCAGAGGGCAGAGAGGCGGTGGACAGTCAAGCGGGGAGGACATCAACCCCACAGAGCAAAGAGCATTTGTACAGGAGGAGTTACAGTGCCGCTGTCCCCAAGAGCACCCATGAGAGGAGACTCCATAAACACCTTAGTGCTCTGTGTGCTGAGCAGTGTATAACTATTAACTCATTCAATAAATCAGACTTTTTATAACTCATAGAACTCCAGGTGGCCAAAATGCAAACTTCAAAATGTTTAGAAGTGGGGGGGAAAAAAAGACAAGAAAACTATCAAGGAGTTGGCAATCACCTGTGCCAAATACAACTTCTTTTTTAAAAGAGGTATTTATTTTATTTTATGCATATGAGCATTTTCCTTGTGTGTATGTGTGTACACTTCATCCATGCCTGATGCCTGAGGATGTCAGAAGAAGGGGTCTGTACTGGCTAGTGTTATGTCAACTCGACACAAGATAGAGTCATCAGAGAGAAAATAAGATCAGGCTGTAAGCTAGCCTGTCGGGCATTTTCTTAATTAGTGATCGACAGGGAAGGGCCCAGATCATTGTGGGTGGTGCCATCCTGGGGCAGGTGGTCCTGGGTTCTACAAGAAAGCAGGCTGAGCAAGCGATGGGGAGCAAGCCAGTGAGCAGCACCCCTCCATGGCCTCTGCCTCAGTTCCTGCCTCCAGGTTCCTGCCCTGTTTGATTTCCTGTCCTCGCTGCTTTTGGTGATCTGTTGCATGGAACTGAGTGAATAAACCCTCCCCTGCCCCCGAGTTGCCTTTGGTCATGATATTTCATAATAGTAATAGTAACCCTACCTAAGGCAGGGTCAGGTCCCTAGAACTGGAGTTACAGATGATTGTGAGCCACCATGTGGATGCTGGGACCTGAACCTGGGTCCTCTGCAAGAACAGCATGTGTTCTTAACCACTGAGCTATTTCTCCAGCCCCCAGCTACCACTTCTTAATTCACCTTTCTACAAATTGGAACGAGCCCTAACTCTCTCCAGAACTAGTAAATGTAAATGAGCATTGACCTCATTTCAGCGTCCTTTTGTTTACATGACAAGTAACAAGGGGTCTCTGTGTTTGTGCCTACAGTTGTGAAAACACACACCACAGTATCTTCAAGGCCACCAGATAGGGATAGTGGTCTTTAGGGTGCATATTTTAGGGGTGTGGGTCTTGTTATCCCCACCTCAGGTGTTTGGAGCAGGATGTCTGTATAAGTTACGTCTTATTTTGACTTGGTGTTATGTTCTTTTCCTGACAGCTTCTCATTTCTGAATCTGAGCCTGTGGTCTGTCTATTAGGAATGCATCTAGAGGAAGCAGGTCACACTCTCAAGTTCTCTCTCCCCAAATCACCGCTGTGAGCAAGGGAGATGGTGTCTTTGGTAAAGTGCTTGCCTTGCAAGCATAGGACCTGAGTTAGATCCCTGGGACCCACAAGGAAAAAGAAGATGGTGGTGGTGACGCTCATTTGTAATCCAGGCAGGTGGATACCTGGGGCTCACTAGCCAACAAACTAGTCTACTTGGTGTGTCCCAGTCAGTAACAAGAGAACTCTCTCAGAAAGCAAGCAAAGATGGAAAGAAGGGGAGGGGGAAGGGAGGGAGGGAGGGAGAGAGGGAAGAAAAATGAAGGTAAGGCAAGGTAGAAACTTCTGGAGAGTGACACTGAGGTTGTCCTCTGACATCTGTACACACATATGGCCAACACTCACACAAAGACACACAAATCACACCTCTCTTTTTGTCTTGTCTCTGTTTTCTTTCTGACCTTGTGCCTGTCTCTTTTTCTTTTTATCTTTTCACAAATTCTTTCTCTTTTGATTCTGTTTCTTAACAAATCATAATATAGCCAATTTTGTTTTTACTATTGTTTTATTAGTTTTTTCTCAGTTTTTTTTATTTATTTTATGTACATTGGTGTTTTGCCTGCAGGTATGTCTGTGAAGGTGCCAGATCCCCTGGAACTGGAATTACAGACAGTTGTGAGCTGCCATGTGAGTGCTGGGTATTGAACCCTGGTCCTCTGGAAGAGCAGTCAGTCCTCTTAACCACTGAGCCATCTCTCTAGCCCCCTTCTCAGTTATTCTTAAGAAATTCATTTCTATTTCCACTTTCAACTTTTGCTTGGTTTCACTGATCTTTTTGTAAGAGGGTGGTATTTAATAATGACAGTTCAGTGACAAATATCACACCCACAGAGGATTTTGAAAGAGTAGATAGTGCATTCAAATGAGGAATGATAGCAGCTATAACTTTAAGGGCAAAGGGTAGACCAGACCGGAGACTTGGCAGGGCAAAGGAGACGTGTCTGTAAAACAGACATGCACACAGCCTTAGAGGACTTGCATGGACAAGGCCAGGATGACAGGGAAAAATCATTCATTTTCTGCTTCTGTTTATAGAAGGAAAACAACCGGACACCGTGGCAGGGGTGTGGGTAAGTCAAGGCGATGTCCAAAGAGCACTCAGCTGAAAGGGGTTAGGGAGAGAAGAAAATTTCCGAATGTAATCCACCAACGCATGAGAGAGAAGGAGCAAGGGAGGTGCAGAGAAAGCAGGCTGGGGTGGTTTTGTGGAGGTGGCAGGAACGGCAGGCTGGGGTGATTTGTCCCTGAGAAGCAGTTCTGAGAGGTGACCAGGTCCTGCAGAGGACTTCCTGTGATGATGGGAAGGCAGGCAGGGGCTCCTTGCCTACATGCAGCTCAGGCTGAACTTGAGCAAACGAGGCAGAGAGGACACACAGAGAAGTCTGGAAGGGCAAAGCAAGAGGAAGGGCGAAGGCAAGCGGTTTACAAGGCCAGCAGGTCCTGTTGCATCAAGCCAGCCTGGCCCAGGGATGACTCCGAGGGCCTGAGCATCGCTGGGTATCATGTTTGTATTGTAAGTTCCCCCGGCTGACATGAGCCTGCCCTGTGAGGCAGGCCCTGGAGGGGTTGGCCCTCGTGGGCAGAGGACTTCTGGACTGACACTGACCTGAAGTTGTTCGTGACCTCTTAGATGCCAATCCCAGTGTCTTCCTCAGCTCCTCCCCTGCTGGGTCTCTTAGGCAAACATCAGTTAGACACTGTTATTCCTCTTCAGTCAGTCCCCTCTCTGTGCAAACTGTTTCAAATTTCCCTTCGACTTTCCTGGTCATTTTCTTCTTCCTTTCTCTCTCCCTCCTTCCCGGCCCCACTCTTCTTTCCTCTTGAGAAATTCAATTCATCAGCTGTCCTGTGACTGCTTATTTTGTGCTAAATTCTATAGCAACATCTGGGAGTATAAAAGCCACGGCCCTGGCTTTTGAGGGGCTAAAGTTCAAAGCAAAACCATCATCGAAAGAACACAATACAATACGATGAGCACTGTCGTGACATGGGTACCTGTGGTCTAAAGGTAGCACAGGGGGATGGATGAACTGGAAGGAGTGTGTTTGGGGGCAGGGGTGATGGCACATCTGTGACCAGCCTGGGAAAATCTGGCAAAGGACAGCAACATAGAGAAGCCTGTGCAACCAGGATCTGTACAAAATGAGAATACTGCCAGAGGCTGTGGTGGATGAGCACACCGGGGAGACTATGCCAAACTGAGGAACCTGTACTTAATCCGATATGCACCAGGTGTCGGGAAAAAATGAGTTGGATTCTGAACATGCTGAGTTCAAGGTTTCTGAGATATTCAGACAGGGGTGCTCAGCTGCAGGTGGGTGTTAGAGCCTGGCATTCAGCCAAGAGATTTTTAATGGCGATGGGCTGTTTTGAGTCATACGTGTATAATATGCGGCTAATCCACAGGAGGAGGGGGGATGAGATCACACAGGGAGGTTCTGTGGTTGTGTTTCTCAAAGTGTGGCCCTTAAGCCACCTGCATCCAAACCCCACAGGAGACAGCGAGAGAGACGCAGGATCTAGACCAAGCACCTAACCAGCTGACGTGGGGAATCAGGGGTGGTGTCTGGATTAGCATTTATTCCCTCTGGGATAGATTTACTTAGTGATCTTCTGTAACCACGTGGTCTGAGGGGAGGCAAGGAAGGGCTGCTTCCCCTTCTCAGCCTTCATGGTCTATATCTATCTAGGCTCTCCCTGCTCTGTTTGCTCTCTCTTGACAAGCTCTGGGCTATGCCTTTTAGGCTGATCTTGGCACTGATGGCATGTTCCTAGATCTGGTACCAAGTTTCCAACAGCCTTCTAGAAACCTCTACCAAATGGAGCTCACCTGCTTTTCTCAGAGAACCACCACCCTCCTGTGCTTTCCATTGCAAATCCATACTATTGCCCACTATTTCTCTTCTTAAGACCCCTCCCCCATGGTTCACATTCCTCTCTCCCTTGGCTACCAGTGTCCAGTCAGTCCCACTTAACCAGACACCCTGCCTCCAGTCTTTTTTCTTGAATGCATGTAACTTGTTGATAAAATTGTCTTCCTGCAGCCACACCATTGCTCAGAGCTGTTGAGTCACCACTGCCTGGCCTACACAGTAAACCTTAATCACCTTGACCAGGTCCTTGGATCTCATTATCATCTGCCCCAAACAAACCTTCCAAGCTCATTCCCCACTTTTGCCCCACCTACATGCTGAGTAGTGGCCCCACCCCTTCGCCCCTGGATTCACCCTCCCATCTGTTTTTTCTATCCTTTCAGACCCAGCTGAAGGTCTTGCAGGAACCCTGCCTGACACCTGTACCCGCAGGAGTTAGTTATCCTTTGGTCTCCTCAAAGTACATACTGGGTCCATTTTTGCTGTACGACCCACATAGGATTAAAGTTCTTTGTTCCATCTTTTAAATACTTTATCTTCCCCCTCTCTGGAAACAGCTAAACAAGAATAGAACATGGAAAATACAGGTCTCACTTCTATAGCTCCCAACTAGATGATGGTATGAAATTTATCTAAGTCTCAGTTTTCTCGTCTGTAGAATAGGATAATGATGTCTGCATCATCAGTAGAAATCAGCAGAGCACACATGCATTTCCAGCAAGTGAAGCGCTGTAGTGTCAGATATGAAGGAGCTTAACAGGCACACCAACTGGTGAAAAAGGGTTGTTTCTGAGTAATCTTTAAAGTGTGACCTGGGAATACAAAATATAAGTGACCGAATGGAAGAAAGAATTAGTTTTGAGATTATTTGCTTTTAGTTTAGTTAAGGTTCATATATTTCCATAGCTTAAAGTTTCAGGATTCTTTTTGCTTAGATTCCTAGAGCTTCTGCTCTATGGGGCAGACCCGTGAGGTATGCAACTTGGGTTTTATTTGAACAGCAATGTGCCTGCCCCCATGAGGTATGCAACTTGGGTTTTATTTGAATAGCAATGTGCCTGCCCCAGGAGTGATAATCTAAGCCAATTTGTGGTAAAGCAATCACGTTCCAGTGGCAACTGTGTGGTGGCCTGTTCTAGCCAAGGAGGTAAAAGGTGAAATTTGGAGCTACTGGGAAAGTGGTTTATTTTGATAAGAATATTCCATAAGGAGAGACCACTGCCACCCCCACATACCTCACTCCTTCAGCCTGTCACAGTAGCATGGGGTAGTTCAAGTTGCTGCTGGAGGCTTGAGGAGTGAGAGAGAGGAGGGAGTGAGGAGGCGACCAGCCTCGGAAGTACTGACTGATGGTTATGATAAACCGCACTGGTGGCAGCGCTGGTTACCGGCGGAAAAGTCACGGGCCACGGCCACGACTACGACTACCAGAGTTATAAAGAGCTTTATTAGAAAGAAAGAGGGAATAGGAGGGAGGAGAGCCAGGCCTGGACAGAAAGGAAGATGGTGGGAGCAGAGAGAGTGTGGGGGTCTGAGTCCGGCTTTTTAAGGCGCGGGGATTGCGTGACCACGCGGCAGGTACATAGTCGCCAGCGCCCGCTGATGATGTAAGACACAGGACCCCATGCTGCGCATGTACAGAATCCTAACACTGACCTCTGATCTGACTGATAGAAGAGACCTCTCCATGAACATAGCTGTCACAGGACAACCCCTCCTCACAGTTAATAGCATCTTAATTTGTTTAAGAAATCAATTTTTGTCATTGCTTGATAGTATTTTTATCATAATTGACATGTAGTTCTTTAAAAATATTTCTACAGCCTCAAAGTGTAAAAAAAAAAAAAATTAAGAAACAAAGGATCCTTTGTCACAGAATCCTGAGGATTTTCACTGTATGTGTGAGATGAATTGGAATTTTAAAATAATTTGCAATATGGCGATATCTTCCATTCACATTCTATTTGCCCTGGGTGGTACTTAATCAGTAGTCAGAGTTGCCAATTTGCTTATCTTTTCTTTGGGAGACAGACACTGCTGGCTGATTTGAGCTAGTTTATTTTATCTCCTTGAGTCGGATGCTGAAATAGAAAGCAGAACAACAAGAAGATCTCTCTCTCCCTTTCTCCCCAACACACACACACACACACACACACACACACACACACACACACACACACATACACTTTTTTGGTCTTTCTGACAGTATTTCATTGATTCCCAACGTTGACTACATGTGGTGGTGTAAACCTGTAATCCCAGAAATGAGGCAAAGAAAGAAAGATCAAGACTCTGAGGCTAGTACTGGGGCAATGACTTGGAGGTTGAGTGCCTCATACGATGTCCTAGGTTCAATTCCTAGTACTGCCCCCACCTCGCTACCGGCAAAAAATGTGAGGCCAGTCATAGAGAATTCCAGGCCAACCTAGATTATATAGTGAGATCTTGGCTCAACAAAACAAAAGTGAGCCTTTGAATGTTAAGTACTTTGAGAATGCAGAGCAGCGGAAGGTTTTCGGAGTGAAATAGGCTGGGAAACAAGATGTTATCACTGCACACCTGACTCCGAGCGTTAGATAGAGCCAGGCAATGGTTTGAGGATGGCCAGGGAGAGAGGATGCACTAGAAACTTAGGTGGCTGGGACATTACAGGTGGTGCCTTTCCTGCTCATCCCACTTAACATAAACCTGTTTAGTCACCCCTGCTGTCCTCTACTTGAACCCATTTTTCTTTTCCAACTGTTTGTAACCTTTGTTTTGTTTTGAGAGAAAGGGTCTCAGATGGGAGCTAGTCTTGAACTCTGTGTGGCTGAGGACAGCCTTGAGTTCCAGGGATCTTCCTGCCTCCACCCCGAGTGCTGGGATTACAGGCTTCCAAGAGATGCTTATAAGTGAGGGAAATAAAAGACATTAGGTTGCAAAAGAAACTAAGTATATTGACACCCAGTTACTAAGTATCTATTTATTGATACACTAAAGAACAAGATCTAATCAGAAAACCCAATGGCTACAAAGTAGCAATGACTAGAAACAATAGTTCAAGATATCTGGAACAGCAGCCAAAAAGATAAAAAATATCTGTGATTTCTACAGTTGCTGCTGTTAACTGCTACACTCAGACTTGAGGTTTTAAGATCAATGAAAATAAAAATCTCCCCATCCCCCATCCCCTGCCCCAGTCTGTCTATTCAAATTCATGGGGATTCTGATTGCTATCTCTGAGACAACCCTTGTGGATCTGGGACTCTAAGATAAGAATTCCCATCCTAAACCACAATGGCACACACCTACAATCCCAACGTTTGGGTGCCTGAAGCAATAGGATCCCTTTGCCTTCAAGGCCAGCCTGGGTTACATATTGAATTCAAGGCCAGCCTAGGCTATACAACAAGACTCTGTCAAAAAAGATAAAGAAAAAAATCCCATTCTTATCCTATTTCCCTGTTTTTGTTTGTTGTTAGCTTGTTTGTTTGTGCTTGGTTTTTGTGTTTTTGTTTTTTGCATAGACTTGATAATATTCTAACATCATAAATTATTTACTTATTCCTTATTTTTAAAGTTCATTTTTTATTGTTCCTATTAAGATGTAAGTTCCTTGTAGCATTTGGCTGTTTTGTTCACTGATCTGTGTCTAGAATAGCGCCGACATTTACTAGGGGCTTCCTCAGTTCTAATTCTGCAGCAGAGGCCAGACTGTAGCAATGTGGGCAAGAAGACAGGGCCTGGAGTTTACAAACTCTCTCTAGTTCTCTGTAATTTCGTCTCCCCCCCCCCCCGCCCCCCGAAATATCCCTGAGCTCAAGAAGTATTTAAGATAAAGCAGATTCAGACCTTTGCCATCAGGCGTTGGCCAGTACCTGGGTGGTGACTAAGGATGTGATTTTTGGAGCTAGGCTAGCATAGTTCGCATCTGCCTCCACAGCACAGTTGCCACATGACTACAGGCACATTTGCTAACTGTTCTGTGATGCGGGTTTTTATTTTGCTTGTTGGGTGTCTTTTTCATTTATTAGTCAATCGTTCGAAGGTTTACTACATGCCTGGTCCTGTGATCTGTACTGGTTCCAGTGGGGAAAGAGACAAGTAAACACAGGTCACAACCAAGATAGTATGATCGTGCTCTGATGAACCAATAACCAGTTGCAAGATACATGGGACTCCTGGACCCCATCAAATTCTGTCTTAGTATACTACCACAATCAAGAAGAAAACTTCAAATAAGTACCCCCCCCTCCTTCTTCCCTCTCTCTCCCTCTCTCCTTTTTTCTCCACATCTCTCTCTTTCTCCTTTTTTCTCCACATCTGGAACAACACCAAGGAGGATCTAAATTCACAGTGCATGCCAAGAGTCAGAAAAGCTCTTTTCTTCCACCCCCAGCTATCCCAGGACTTCCTCGGGTGGATTAAATTAAACTCTCACCTTCTTTCTGGGGGTGAAGGAATTGGGCAGGGTAAGGATTTCAGGGTTCTCTTCGGAGCTTAGTAGAGAAAAAGACTATGACCACCCTCTTGTGCTGATTTTGCCCATACCCAGGAGCAAAGGAAGTGACAGGAAAAACCAATCCCTCAGTGTTAGGAAAGAAGGGTACCACTCTCAGTGGTAAATCCGTGGAATGAGAAGTCACAGCCCTCAGCTGGGGGACAATCAGTCTGCCTAGAGCATAAGGGATGACCAGGAGGCTGGTGAGAGAAAAGGGAAGGGGGAGGTTGGGGAGGTGGATCAGGCAAGGCCTCCTGAACTGAGTCAAAGAACTGGAACTTGCTTGGAGGTAAAGGGAAGTTAAGGGGCCCTTATTGGCTGCAGAGAGGCCCACAGCCAGGAGGCAGTGTGAGGAGGCCATTGCAATATTAAGGGACAGTAGGAATTTCTGGTTTCAAGAGACAGTCCAGATTTGAAGTCTGTAGAGTTAATGACAAATAGTGTGTGTGTGTGTGTGCGCGCGCGCGCGCGTGTGTGTGTGTGTGTGTGTGTGTGTGTGTGTGTGTGTGTGTGTATACGTACACGCAAGCTAGAGATCAACCTCAGGTGTTGTTCCTCAGAAGCTGTCCCCTCTTGTTTTTGAGACAAGGTCTCTTACTGAACCTCAAAGCAGGGAAGTGTTATGAGATTTATATTATTTTTTATTATTGTTGTGTATAATATGTGTGAATACAGGCATGCACATCACAGAACATGTGTGAATGTCAGAGATCAATCTTTGAGAGGCAGTACTCTCCTCCCTTGGTTAGGTCTGGGGATCGAACTCAGATTCTCAGGCTGGTACAGCAAGTGCCTTTACCTGCTGAGCCATCTTGCCAGCCCTGTTCCTGTGTACTTGAAATCATATCTAGATTACTTGTAATCCCTAATACAACACAAATGTTGTGTAAGGAGCCATTATACTAGACTGCTTAGGAAAAATGATGAAATGTTTAATATAGATTCAGTTAAAAATTCCTGATCACGGATACAGGACCCTCAGATACAGAAGACTATCTGCCTGCACATACAAGGCCATGAGGCAAATGGAAATACAATGCACTGGTGCTCCTCCCCAGAGAATGAGCCTCCCTCTGCAACGCCATATGCTCTGAGACCAAGGGTGCAGTACAGAAACAGGCTTAGCACCCCTGAAATTCTCTTTCTTGCTGCAGAACTACCAGATTCATGTCCCCAAACCCAAGGACAGTAGGGCCAGAATCCATTCTTGGACTTTAGTCCTGTCCCTCTTTCTTCTTTCTTCTTCTTCTTCTTCTTCTCCTCCTCTTCTTCTTCCTCCTCCCCACCTTCATTTTTTTTTTAAATATAGAGTCTTCCTATAGAATCCAAGATGGATTCAAACTTGTAATTCTCCTGCCTCAGCTTCTTGAGTACTAGGATTGCAGTTATCCACTACCACATCCAGCAAGACTAATCATGTTCCAAGTGAAGTCCAAGGACTTACTACCTCAAAAACATCAGAGGTAGCTTTCAAGACAGTCACTAAAGGTTTGGGATCTTAGGTCATTACACCCAGGGAGCTGCCTTGCCCCACCCATTTGCACTTTTGAGGAGTAGCAAGCCAGTCAACTACATGGAGGAAGACTGGGATGCTGACGTCAGCATGCAGCACTGCCAGGATTGGCTGTGGGAGAGACAAGGACAAACAAGGAAGATTTAGGGTTCAGGCTGGAAATGCACGAATGAACATGGCACCCAAAAACCCATGCCCACAAGATGGCCCTGCCCAGACTGCAGAGAGCGGTTAGGCAATAACAGGTGCACAACAGGACTAGATCGTTCTGCTGGCCCTGGACTGGGGAGACCCTTTAGTGCCAGGCAAAGGTATTTGAATCTGATTCAATAGAGCAGCAACAATGAGACAGTGAGTATTTCTAGCAGGGACACAAGTTGAGAGAGATACAAAACTGGGAAGGAATGGTTGGAAAACAAAAACTTCAATGTTTTAAGTCTGAGTAGGAAGTTGGTTTATAAACTATCATCAAAAGCAAAGTCTGACCCCCTTCTCTACTTCTCCTGTGCTCATCAAGGGTCCTGGTGGGATAATGTGTCATTCTGTCCTGGCTCAGCATCCCATCAGGCACGCAGTCCCCTTTTGTCCTTTCTCTTTAAAAATACAATATCTTTTATTCTTTGAGGATTTTACACTACAATTATTTTGATCATATTCACCCTAACCCCTCCCCACTCTGTCCCCCTCTCCTCTCAATCACCCATCAAATCCTATGTGTACTGCCCACATCCTCATGAGCACAGGGCCACCCACAGGAGGACGGTCAACCTACCCTGGGCCATACCCTTAAAAAAGAAAAAGAAAGCCTACTCTCCCTCTCCCAGAAGCCATCAATTATCAATAGCTCCTCTGCTAGGGGCGGGGCCTTGTTAGTCCCTCCCCCTCGTGCTAGAATGTTAATGGTCTTGATTTTGTGCAGGTCTTGATCATGTGCTGTGCAGAGGCTATGAGTTCATGAGTGCAGTGGTCCTGCTATGTCTGGAAGACCCTGTTTAATTCTGGTCCTCCTCATCCTCTGGTTCTTACGATCCTCCCACCCTCCTCTTCTGTAATGGTCCCTGAGCCTTAGTCGGTGGTGGTAGTAATAAAGATGTTTCGTTTGTCACTGAACACCCCACTGACACTTATTCTCTGTGTTACCGTGTTAACCGTCATCTGCAGCACAAAGAAATGTCTTTGATGAGGTCTGAGGGCTGCACTCATCTATGGGTATAGAGATATGAATTTGGGGGCAGTTTGATACTATGTCCGTTTAGTAAAATCATAGTAAGTTCACCTATGGGGACTATGAACACTCCATCTTTGGGGCTTTATAATAATTTGGGAAATCACAAAAATGCCTGTAGTTTTGGTGCGCTTGATATGCTAGTAAAATACATGAGCCAGTGGCTGTGATTTGATGGCTTCTTTTGTATCTCCTTGAGTCCGTGTATCCTAAAGTGTGTTTTTTTTCTTATAACATTTTTAGGGTTGAGTCAGTTTCTCCATCAAGCCATACTGAGTCTGGCTGTGGCTGTGGATCTGAGCAGCTCAGTTGGTTAGGTCCATGGACAAAATGCTGAAATCTCTTTACATGGTCGTGTTTCCTCCTCACTGTACCCCCCCACACCCCTATAATCGTTCCCTTTTGTCAGTCGAACTTGTTACCAAGTGACGCTCTAATCTACCCCAAACTGCTTCATCAAGACGCTGGGCTTAACTATCTGGTTTGTCTTAGCCGTGAAGCTGATGGAACTTTAGTTTGAAATACATGGAGGGAGAATGAAGAAGCTCTTTTAGGTTTATGACTTAAACATCCACACCACAAATATGATTTTCAAAAGTCCTGCTTATTTTTAAAATTTTCATTCCCTTTCATTTTTCCAACACCGTCTCATTTGTTCTTTACCCTATCTTTAAGGTAGAAGCAAAACAAGCAACAAGCCAGGTCTCATGCCTGTAATCCTAGCAATCAGGAAGCTGAGACTGGAGGATAGTCATGACTTCAAGGCCACCTTGGTCACATAGTGAGTTGCAGACCTGTCACATATAGAGTTGAGAGTCTGTCTCAGAAGTAAAAGGGAGAAAACCCAAACCACAAACACAACCAACCAACCAACAAATGAACAAAAAGCCCATTGAAACTGAAATAATTATTTAGAAAGTTTCTGCTACCATTAAAATGACAAAATTTGTACTCAGGGACAAAGAACAAAAGGATGATGCTCAAAAAGAAAAATGGGTCCTTCACCTCTTGGACAAAGGAAATTAAATTTGCACTTTGATTAAACTAAACGAAATTCAACAGTAAGGATTAAAACACCTGGATGTCAGGCAAACTTTTTTTTTCTTGCTCTTGCGTATTTATTTTCATAGAGAAGTAGCTGGACTCCAGATTATATTTATATGAATTAATGGATCCTAAGAAATTGTGTGACAAGTTGCTACAAAGTTGATTGATACATAACCTTGATTTTATGTCTGGTTATCCATTTAAAAAGAAAATGAAACAACAGTGTAGTGAGACGTTTATCTCCGTAAAGCAACACGTGCTGCAGCAGTAGGTAATTCAAACAGTTGTCGAACCAGCGGAACCTTCTGGTTCCACAGTAGACCAGTGGGGGTGATCCTTGCAGTGCTTTATTTCCAGCAGGCAGACAGGAGAAGAAAACAAGCCCCTTCTGTGGGCGGACTCCATGTGTCAGACCTAGGAATGGCATCCTATCTTCTGTCCACACTACATGGGCAAAACTCAGTACTGCCAGTCCTTCTAACCACAAAGGCGGCTGGGGAGTGATCAAATATGATATGGCTTCTAAAAATAATGAGTTTGAACTATCTCTGTTGACCAAGGGGAAGTGTCCATGATATGTTAGTGATGGAGTAAGTTTTACAGTAAGATACATCATATGATATTTATAAAAGAAATACGAGACTTCCCAGTGGTGTTTTGTGTCCTCACACAAGCCCAGTAGAAAGTGCGGGAGGCTGACACACACGGGCTCTGCCTGTCTGTCTGGTCACAGGCAAGGAATGGGGATATTGGCAGAGATGTGACACTCTGAACCTTTTATTTCTACACCTTTGGGTTCTGGCTTCTACTAATGATCACACACTTACTTTGGATTTTTTAATATGTGTGATTATAAACTGGGTGTGGTGGCAGACTCCTTTAATCCCAGCTCTCAGAAGGCAGAGGCAAGTGAATCTCTGTGAATTTGAGAATAGCCTGGTCTATATAGGAAGTTCCAGGCCAGCCAGGGCTGCATACTGAAATTCTGTCTCAAAAAATACAAATAAAATAAAATAAAATAAAAAATAAAAAAATAAAAAAAGAAAGAAAAAAAACAAATCAAAGGAAAACAAAATGCTTGATTAAAAAATATCAAAACAAATTAGTATTTTATAATGGCGTATGTAAGGCAGTGGTGGACTCTGTGAAATGTAGCAAAAAGGAACAAAGAGGAACCAATGCATCTGGGTATGTGTGTACACAACATTTGTTCCTCTATGAAGATACTTATTTTTTCTCCCCAAAGTAAAGCAGAGTGTCTGCATGTATAAGAATACAGTACACTCTGGAGAAGCACAGGATTCTGATTCCACATACAGCAAGGTAATTCCTCGCCCAGTATTCACTGTATTAGCTTCTACTATATCAAAGGTTACTGAGTATTCTACACCTAAATATTTGGGCCCTAAAATGATCTCTCTCTCTTCCTTCTGAGTTTGAGAAGAGAAACAATCACTGGGTTCAACTTTCCAGATCCTTGGTAACCCACAGAATAGACTCACCTAGACCTCAAGGCGGAGACCTGAATCTTTCTCATGACAAATACACAGAGATTCTCCTAAAAGCCTATCCTTACAAGACCAAAAGAGGTAATGGGCTTCATCCACAGCCTGGTTGATGGCTTATTTCCTGGCCACTTTCTTGTCTATCTTTCCCCTGTAGATCCCAGAAGTTATAGACCACCCATTAGTCCAATTTCCTATGGAACTTGGTCCAGCATCTGGGTAGAGCTCATTACTAATAAAAACAAGCAAACAGGTGTGGCGATCCATATCTCTAATTCTAGCACTTGGAAGGTGGAGACAAAAGAGCCAGAGTTCAAAGCCATCCTCAGTTACATGGTCAATTTGAGGCCAGTCTGGGCTACATGAGATCCTGTTTCAAAAAAATAAATCAATAGCCTGGGGAGATGGGTCAGAGGGTAGGGGCACTTGTGAGAACAAGAAGACCAGAGATTAAATCCCACATAAAAGTGGGCTACAGCCACAGGTTCCTGTAACCTTAGCATTAGGGTGGTGGTAGATGAACAGAAGTGGGCAGATCTCAAGAGCTTTGGGGCCAACCAGCCTAGCCAAAAGGTTGAGTTCAGTAAGAGGCTTTCTCTGGAAAATGAGGTGATAAGAGAGAGGAAGATGCCGAAGTCCTCCTTTGGTCTCTGCATGTCCATATGTGGGCATCTGCACCTGCATATACACACCAACCAATCAACCAATACAAACAAACAAGGTTGGGCTCCAGAGGGGGGTTTTGTTGGTCTATTTTGAAACAGAGTCTCAGGTAGCTCAGGCTAGCCTTGAACTTGCTAGGTAACACAGGATGAACTTGAACTTCTTATCTAGCTGCTTCTACCTTCATGTACTGGGATTACAGGTGTATAACACCATACTTGGTTGGGTGTTTGTAAAAACTTTATTTCATTGAATTTTTATTTTATCATTTATTGGGGGGTGCACATGTGTACCATGGTATATATGTAGAGGTCAGAGGTCAACCTGCAGAAGTTGACTCTCTCTTCCCACTAGTCTCTATCACCACCCTTCAGAAGAGACACATGGGTCCAGTTTCAGGGGATTCATACTCCTTTAAAAACATTGCTTTTCTAGATCAGACTCATCTGGTACAAACCTATACATCAATGTTTTAAATACGTTTTGTATGATTTTTGTCCAGCATATGTCTCATGAATAAACAAAACTTGAGGATAGAACCATTTTAGAAAGTGCCTGTATCTCTCATCTCTTATCCATATCCGGTTATGGTAGATCACAGTATAGATAAGGACACTGATTTAATAATAACTGTACAAACAAACTATGATTTATCCCTACCTTCTACTATCATCCAGGAACCAAAGTAAGTGAGCTAGCAAGCCAGTCACAAAAAGACACAAAGGAAGTGCCGGGCGTTGGTGGCGCACGCCTTTAATCCCAGCACTCGGGAGGCAGAGCCAGGCGGATCTTTGTGAGTTCGAGGCCAGCCTGGGCTACCAAGTAAGCTCCAGGAGAGGCGCAAAGCTACACAGAGAAACCCTGTCTCGAAAAAAACAAAAAAAAACAAAAAACAAACAAAAAGACACAAAGGGAATTTCCATGAATTCTGCAACTAAGAGAAAGAAGCCAGTGTGAAAAGACATGCTGCTGCATCCCTCTAACTGTGACATTTGAAGACGATCAAGGACATAGACATCAGACAGATCCTCGATTGCCAGGGATGAGTGGGGAGGAGGGTGGACAAACAGGTGGGGCACAGAGAACTTTCAGCACAGTGAAACTATTCTGTTGACTGTAACAGAGCCGTCAGTATACATTGGTCAAAACTCCAGAACATACATCCAACAGGAAGAATGAGGCCTAATGTAAACAACAGACTTCAGTGAGTAATACTCTGTCAATATTGGTTCATCAGTTGTAACAAATGTACCACATTAATGCAAGATGTTAATGACAGAGTAAAAACTGCATGAGGTGGGGGAGGGGACACAAAGGGCTGTGTGGGAACTTTCTGTGTTTGCTGCTCATTTTTCTGAAAAACAAAAACAAAGACAGAACAAAATTTAAAAAAAAAAGCAAAACTACTACTAATCTAAAGATTTGGACTGTAAGCACTAATGAGCACAAAGATAAAGAATGTTCTATCTTGAGACCGATGTGCTGGCTCATGTCTGTAATTCCAGCAGTTGAAAGATGGAAGCAAGAAAAGTACTGTTAATCTGAGACTAGCCTTGGCTACATGGCAAGTCCTAGGCAAACCAGGGCTCATTCACACTCCCTTAAAAACATTTCCTTTTCTAGGTCATTGTTGGCCCTGTTTCCAAACAAAATAAAGCAATCACAAACTAAAACAGAAACTATGTTATATCTTCATGCAATCTGTATTCCCTAGGTGCTGTCAAAACTCAAACTTGCTGCTTGGAAGGGTCTTGATACAATATGCACCAAGTTTCAAAGGAACCAACTGAATCGATGGAAAAGTATACAAAAGAAAGACAGGTTCTTGTGGTACAAGTTCTTTCCTATCTCAACGTTGGAGAAAGCCTCAGCATTTAGCACACAAATTTTAATAGAAAGAAAATTCATTATACTATGATCACGGAGTCTTACCATCAGTAGAAAGAAGACCTGCACAAATTTGTCATTTAAAGCTCACTCTTCTTTCTTTCTTTCTTTCTTTCTTTCTTTCTTTCTTTCTTTCTTTCTTTCTTTCTTTCT